>APFE030387116.1:173774-210431 GCA_000404065.3 Pinus taeda
TATGTGTGTGTGTGTTAGATCTTTGATCTAACTAATTCCCATATAAGTTACAATTTTAAACAACAACTATAATTATTTCTTTATATAATTTAAGGTATGATAACTAACTCCCATTAAATTGTCGATTTGACTTTTTGAGTGCGGTCCCTAAGTCAAAATTAGTTGTTGTTGAAGATAGTCGTTGGAGGCTCTGCTCAGACTATTTAACATACAAAGCTAGATCTGTTTCTTCAACTTAAGAAACTTGTCCTGACAATGAACCACACTAGTTGGTTCGAAACACGTCGACAAATGTCTCTCTTTATGTGATTTACGCCGAGGTTCTACTTATAACTATTATGGATCACAGAAGCCTCAATTCAATAATATGATTATATTGTGAATGATATACTAATAAAATTAGTTATCCTAAAATTGCAAAAAAATCGTTGTACATAGGATCCTACTGGTCATAATGAATAACATGTTGTTGAATGAAGTAAATTGATGTAAAAGAGAAAAATTATATTATAGTAACATAATGAATGTGACATGGTCAAAACACTACAAGTGTAAAAGAGATGAATCTTAAACTATGAATACTTTGATTCATAGTATAAATACGTAGTAAAATAGATGCAAGCTACTATGAAGGAATGCAGGTGAAAAATATATATTACATAAAATAAAGTATAATATAAGTATGCTAAATGTTGAAACTTATGATTGTGCCTAAACTCCCATGGATATCAAGAGTAGGTTTGAATTTCAGAACTGATGAAAAGTGAAAAATTTAGTCATATAGTCCCTTAGAAGAGAGGGAATAAAAATAATTGAACTTCGTTAATGTGGATTGTCAGCGATTGACTTATTTATAATCTAAAACTTTAGTTCCACACATCGGGATAAATTCCAACATGAAGGCACAAACATAACCAGTGGAATTCACAAGGAAAAGTGGGTAATTATGTGTTACAACAGAGGTTCCATCCTATTTATACATGGATTACAAAAAAAAACTTTATCAAAACTGAAGGATGATGATAAGATGGGCTAAAATATCATCTATTAGAATAATAAAATGAATGAAATCTTGAGTCTACCAAATCAGAAAGTGATAGTAATAATGGTATTCTTCTTAGAAATGGTACTGAAAATATTTATATATGATAAGATACAAAACATGGGTTAGAGGAAATTTCTCCTAACTCTCACTTAGAATTTCAAATGTACTTTTGTATGGTAAACATGATAATTTGAAAATATATGCATGGAAGTGCCATTATGTCTAATATGATTTTGAGGGGGAGTTCCTACTAAGAAAGAAGAGGAAATATGGCCTAGTTCATATGAACAGAGAAAAACAGTGTGGTCTCTGGAACTATATGAGATCAAGTGTGAAGTGTGTATAATGTATCTAGATCCATGTGTTATGCAAATGTTTGGAGGTATTGTTTACGATGCCATGAGCACATATCAATGGGATCATGGATGAGGCATATATTGGTGTGACAGTTAACTAAGACTACTTGAGTGAAGTTGTAGAATGAATAGAAAAGCATTGATTGGGTTCCTCGGAGAAACCCAAGGGAATTGCAAGATTTTATGACCTAAAACAATCTAGTGGAAAATAAAAGGATTGTAGTGAGGTGGTGCATATCTACATCTAGTTTATGCAAGCTAAGTCAATGTGCAATGACTGTAAAAGGAAGAAAACCCCAATGGATGTATGAGAAAAAAACTACGTATAACCATCATTAGCAACCTACAAGGCATGATGGCAGAGAAATAGGACTGCAGGAATGTTACAGGATGGACCCTTGTACATAAAGAGAATAGAAAAGAAATGAAAGATTGGCATAACTAAGTTACTTGAACAAAATAGAAAAAAAAATATAGCCACCTTGAACATGGAAAGGAAAGGAGTCATCCTAAAACCTACTCATGCATGACTAATATTTGAATTTTGAGAAGAGCATAATGGTGTTACCTAGTACAATAAAAATCCTAGCTGCAATTTGTCATAAAAAGACAAGGACATTAGATAGTTTTGTACTATTATTACTATGAAAATAGTGCAACTGGAATGTTTATTCCCATGGCTTTTAATTTACAAGGGGACCACATGGTAGTGCTCACGTTGATTAGCATAACCATGCAGTAGGTTAAAAGTGGTGTATCTTATTGATTGATTAGTTTGCAATGATGTTGCTAACTTTCATTAAGTACAGGTTGTTAACCCTTGTTGGGTTGTGATACTCATTGATGACCCTTGTTGAGTACATAAACAACAATTGATGGCATGTGTGATAACATTTTAAATATATAAAGATACATTCTTAAATTGATGAAAATTAATGACATTCATAATGATTGCAGATGTAGGTCGAATTGGACAAAGTATTCTTGGTTGAACCTCTACGGATTCTCGGTCAGAAATAAATTACGCCACAAAAATGAAAACAATTTCTCAGGAAAAGGTGTCGTGGAATATCTTTTTCTAGAAGAGGCTACTTGGTAGACTGAATATTTTATGCACAACGAATATTATAGCCAAGAAACATTGAGGAAAGTGTTTCACCTGAGGTGGGGAGATATGTAACAGCCCTCAGTGAATAAGTAATATTTTACTTTACTTTTACTGAAGGCAACTTGGCTAACCGAGGGATAAAAGAAGGCTTGACATAATGTTAGATACAAATATTTTATTCTTTAGTAATTTCCTGTGGAAACCTAATTGACCTCGACAAATAATTATCTCTGTGAAAATATAACAAAATATTTACTATATATTATGTATACATGTAGAATTGTTTATGTAATTGGTTTTCTACAACTATTTATGTGAATTACATGCATAACTGGTTTTGGTAGATTATTTCTGTGAATTCTTTTGTTGGCCAGAAGAAAGAAAGAATATGATTTGATGAAACTTACTTATGTTGAGAAGCGTGTTAAAACTCTTGTATCTATATGCAATACAAGTCTAGAAACAAAATTGTAATATACCATGTAGAGAATCCAAGGGAATAATAGTAATAGTGGTAGAAAAGTGTGAATGGTAAATGAGACTGGAAAAACCTCCTCAAAGGAAATTTGGGTTGGTCCTTGGGTCTAGCTAAGTTAATAGCAACCCATAAATAGTCCTTAGTTCCTAATAAGAAGAGATAATAATAGTAATATATAGAAAATAATTAGCTTCTATGTAGGCAAACATTACTTTCCATAACAGAGAAGGAAATCTAATTCAAAAGAATCTTCATAGAAATCTATGTAGAGAATAGAACTATACATAATTAAATACTCCTACTTACTATCTTTTTTAGCAAATACGAAATACCTAAACTTTGACAAGGAGAAAACCGAGCAAGTGTCTATGCATAGTTAATAATAAAAAAATAGCTTTCATAATTCATAGAATGAAAAGTAACTCACTGGAAAAGAGCCTTATAACCCACAATAATTTTTGGATCAATTAATATACGTATATATATAAATACAATTACAATCGGCAATGAAATAATTCACCCACGGGACAACTAAAGAATTGAAAACAAATAAAAAATTTAGAAAATGGCTATATTGAATAATAAGCTTCGTACCCATCGTAAACATGAATATTATAAATATTGATTGATGATAATTTGTGCAATAACATAAATATACACATCTTCCATCCACCACAACAAGAATCAACAAAGGGTTTATATAGGAACCATAACCTTTGTTTGGATTGAGAATTGGTTGCTGCCCATTATAATCCTTTATTAAAAAACAAGAAAAAGATACATTTCAACTAAAGTATAACAAAGAACCTGGCCCAATAATAATATTTCTATAAATGGGTCAACATTTGTTAATTCAAGTTGCGAGTTTGTAAATTCTCAATATAATAGCACGATCTTGTAAGTTTTTGAATCACATAGTGCAAATACATGCAAAAAATTAACTCTTGAAAATAAGGAACAACAATAATATGAAGTTTCAATGTTTACACATTCAGGAGGAATCACAACTTGTAAAAAATTACAGGAGTACAACCTTCAAAAAAGTAAACATTGTGTTCCCTCTTATCGATTTTGCGTAAATACAATAGTAACAAGACATACGATAAATTGTAAGAAGACTCAATAGTTGGATGAAAATTTACGTTGGGCGTGATGGTAAGAATGAGTCAGTGTTCAACAACATATACTATATCTGCTGAGAATAACCTATCTTGTGAATACAAGAAAAAATATTTAACCAATCCTGTATGGCCTAGGGACAACAAAATCCTCGGGGTCTGTGTGACCAAACACTAGAGCTGAGCAAGGAAGAGTTACAAGACCCTTGAGGTCAACATAATACAAGAAACTCAATACTGAAACCCTTAGGTTGAAATTCGTAGCGTTTAATACTTAGAATACAATAAAAAGTAGTGTAACAACCTATAAAAGGGTCGGGAAATCAAAGTTAAAGCCAAAGCATGATTTACCCGTGACTAGTTAGAATTCGTTTAGAAAATAAATGAGACCTCTAAACAAGAAAAATACTTGGTAGCAAATATTGCAGTTAGAAAGTGTGTCATACAAACTTAATTTCAGATGGCCATTCTAAACATATCATACTTCCCTTAACTAACCGACAAATAAAGGGAAAATACCTTAGTCCTTGTTGTAACTAAAACCTTTTGTATAGTAACATAACCATGCAAGCAGTGAGAAGAATCCAAATTGATTAAAATTTGAAATTGCTTAAACCCTCAGAGGGAGAGACCCATTTCCCGATCTTAGAGGTAAGAAAACCCCATGAAATTATTAAAACCACAATTGCGGAAGATTGAATTGATGGTAATTCCAATTCCCTTGTCGAACAAACGACCATCATTGCTGCATAAATATGATGGGAAGAGTTAAATTGTCATAGTAGCTAAGGTTACAAAGTAAGGAGAGTGAGAAAGAAACTGAATATTCCTACCACCTTAAGAATGACAAGGAGGAAGCATTCGCCTGTAAGGTAAAGTCAATAGATAGAATTCGTTGGTAGCAGCCATGTTCATGAGATTGATATGGTGAAATATGACGAAGGGTATCAACGTTCAGGCACATAGAACCAGGCATACTTATTAGGCGGAATAATCCTTCATGCAGACAAGATGGATCTACCTAGATGTCAAACAAAATCTAGTAACAAACAAGAAAATAATTTCTATCTTTCCTTAGCTTATTACTGATTGAAACAAGTAATATGCGAAAAATCACTTACCGATTTAACAAAGTTCCTGTTGAAGTCCTTTTAGTGCCTTCCACAATTGACTTCTTCTCAATTCTTTAGACACCTTTCCAATGCTTTCCACAACTTCTCCAAGATGTTCCAAAGGAGATATGCAGAGACAAAAACACACAAAGGATCAAAGCATCTAGCATATAGAATTAAAAATAAATGAAGTTCTTCACTCAACATATATCATAAATTGAATCAATAACCAGCTATAAACCATGTGAGTGATCAAGGAATCTCACAAATAATATCATAATAGACATGATTAGGAAAGAAAAAAATATTTAATAGAATTAAAAGCAGAGAAAATTACAACCTAATTTCCTTGATGTCACAAGCCTCTTCCCATTATCTCTAACCTTCTCCTTGGATGAAAATCCTTCTAGCCCTATTTTTGTAGAATAAACCTAGCTTTAGTGGTCCTCTCCAACCCATTCGCCTATGATTTATTTATTGGCCAAGAGAAGGTCATTTGGGATCCTCTTCCTAAGGGATGAAATTCATAAATGGTGGGATAGGGTATCCACAAAGAAAGGGGATTAGCTCCATGATGGGAGGGATCAGACTTGACTAAGCATCAAATCTAAGTTGTTAGTTGGGAAATATTCGACTAACAAAGCTTCTAGACTTTAATTTTTTTTTTTACTTGCATTAAGTCATGTGCTCACACCATAGTGTAAGACAGAGTGCAATTTTGTTGACTTTAATGGTCAATTCTATGTATGCGCAGAAATTGGCTAGAGAACTACCCAGACAATCAAAAAAAAGGTTTATGGGCCTTGTAATCCAAAAATTTCATTCTCTTTGGGATTGCTTAGGTTCTAGCCTTGCAAACGAATGCTTTGGAACACTTTTATGGATAACGAAAGATCTACACTGATGGTCATTTGCCTAATGAGAAAAAATGACGTGTAACTGATTGCCACCTAAAGGGAAAAGTCATAAAATATGTTTGAGGACTGAAGTGCTTTATCATGCCAAGGTTCGAGTTAGAGACCATAGATGGAGACCTGAAAAAAATCCATCAAATGTTACAATGCAATATATAAGCATCACTGAGGTAGGAACTCCCATACTCAGAGCATAAGTATCTCAAAGAACTAGTACAGAAATGCAACTAAAGATACATGTCAATAGAAAACACAGTATGGACACAACCATCAATGGATATATGTTTACAATCATCAATATTTAATAACTCCACACAACCTGGATGGATGAAACTAGATCCATGGTCTTGATCTCCATCTCTCAAACCGTAGTACGAATATAACCATGTGAGTGAATGTATCGAAGTTGAACATGGTTGAAACCACTTGATTACCAGTCAATGAGGTGAACCGTTAACAAGTGTTAGAGAAACCACCAATAATGAAAATGGCTCTCAAGGTACTTCTAGTACAATCTATGAACTGTGAAAAGATGTCTTGAAGTTGAACACTCATAAAATAATTTGATCAAAGGTGAATGATGAGAACCTATCATTGAAGGCGAGAAACTTTCCATTAAAGCATGCAGGCTCCAAGGTTTTGAAGAAGGTTTCTAGATCAATTTACTAGATAGTGAGTTGAATTTAATAGGAAACGACCCATCGCAGGAGGGCTTATGACCCAAAACTCATGTCAATTTTTGAAGAACAATAGTTTGGAGTAATCCAAGAATGACTCAGGGATGGCCAATGCGATTGAAGGCTATGAATTACAAGGAAATTTTGACTGAAATTGGACTTTTATTGAACATATTGGCAACGCAACATTTTGACCTAGCAACATTTGACTCAAAAATAGGACCAGAAACTAGTTTGAAGACTTTGAATAAGGCATGGCCAACTAACAGATAAATGGATTTCCCAACTTGGACCCAAAGGATATAAAGTGTCATGTTCAAGAGTGAAAAACTGCCTTTTAAAATATAAACAAATATTATTTCCCAATTTCCCCACCATTACTCGCAAGTACCTCTTTATTTTTTTTCAAGCTTGAGAAGGATAACATATTCTTGTCCTTTAACCACATCCTTTGGAGTATTTTTAATGAACCCTAAGCAGGAATGGTTCGGTCTCGTTATGATTAATTAGTCCTACATTGTTTAATTTTTACCAGTCCAGTGGAGGAGTAACTCGATGTTGTTTTCATGTTTAAAGAGTTTGAAAATACACACAAAGAAAAATCGTTTATTTCTTTCAACGTAAAATTTTAACAAGGCCAGAGAAAGTAAATCTGGTGTTTTTCATTTTTAGGGAGTTAGGATAAAAACATAAGTAAACTCCACAATGTCATTTTTTGTAAATTGAGTCTCTCAAGCCCGAAAAAGGGTAAAATAATGCAGGAGAGAACTCTATTGACCATGATTATTCAACGTATACCTTTTTCATAAATAGTCTACTTCAATTCGTCACAAGGGTAAACCTATACTGAATAGACGACTGCTCATTTTCTTTTACGAGTTCGAATAGTCAAGTACTTGAAGATCTTCTCATGTTTAGGGAGTCTGAAAAGGGTTTAAAGAGAACTCTAGGGTTTTGATTTTTCGTATTCCTTGCCAAAATGATTCATTTTTGTAAATAACTTGTCTTTTGCACATTTAAACTAAAAAATTATTGCAACTCCTCCAAAAACATAGTAAAAACATTAAAATTTTGGATTTTCAGAAGCTAAAGGAAAAAAATAATATTTTAATTGGCCTAAAAAGCTTATAAAAGTCCAAAAGGTAAAAAATCTTTTACCATTTAAGAGTGATTGAGTGCATTTTTCACCAAAGACTTCAGAGATGGATTTTGACCAAACAGGTGGACCAAATCACGAACCACTTTTTCCAAGTAAGAGATATTTCTAATATCTTCATTTTGGTTGCTTTCATTTTTATTTTCACCCTGAATTTAGATTTTTTGGGGGGTTTTATTAATTCAAAAATCGCCCTTGGTGTGTGCAATCTCTCTTCTTTGTGTCCATGCACACTAACACAATTTTTACATAGAAAATTGAGATTTGCACAATTTTGAACCCAAGAACTGTGAAAATACACTTTGTTCTCAAAAGGGACCCACACCCAACATCGAGGGATTTGAAAAAATTAAATAAAATGCCTAAATTTCTTTGCAATAATTATCACAATGCTTTCTAATGATCTTCCATTTCCAGGGTTTTGGTCTACAAAAATGGAGTGGAGGGAAATATACATGAATATTAGGATGCAACAACTTTGAATCATCCAGAAACACTACAGGCCTTGAGATATTGTGGCCTATACAATTTTTTTGTGATCCCGAGCATGAAGGCCAAGCTAGATTTGGTTAAATGGATGGTGAGATCATGGAATGTGCGGGAAGAGTGCTTTCAAATTGGAGACCATAGTCTCACCATAGATACAAATGAAATCTATTTCTTGATTAGGATTCATGCCTTGGAGTTGACATTTCTTTGTATGGGCACATACGAGATGGAGAAGCAACTACCACTTACCTACTGCAACATTGTTTTCTAGGGGCTGAGCTCAAAGACAGATGAATTGACATCAAAATCATTGAGAGGCTCCCTTTGAGGACTATTTATTTTATTGTTCCATGATTGTTGGAAGTGAAGCACTTAATTTACTCACTAAGGCTCAAATGAAGATTTGTATAGAGTGCTCATAGCCTACTATATTCAACTAGCTTGAATGGGTTGTTGCCAATCTCAAAGGGAAACTAACTAGAACCAAAACTCAAAAACTCAAAAACTTTGGCCATTATTCCATTTTGATCTCATTCGCTCTAGAGAGGATCCCCCTTATTTCCCCATATATATCCATAGATGCAGGAGGAATGCGAGATCCTCATATGCTGAAGTGGGTTACGTTGATGGCACACCACAAAGGCGGTGATGGCCCAATTGTTAGATATACTCCTGACTTCTTTGGATAGCTAGAATATCAAATCATCATGATCAAGGAATTTCCATATGCAGGCATGAATTACACTAGTTATCCAAATATCCCACTTCCTCCCAGAGTGTAGTGGGGTGACCTAGGTAAAATATTCACATTTTGTTTTTTTTGTGTTTTTCATTTTTTTTTTGTTTTTCGGCATCCAAAACTAACTATTTGAAATAAGCATGTAGATCTGGGCCTAGTGAGATCACTAGGACTACATCGATTTGACTGATATGGTGAGAAGCCAACAGCTTGCATGGTACAGAACCTCAGTGCAACAAAGGCTTTAACTAAGATGGAACACAACCTGGAGAGGTTGACTCTAGATATCCTAAATGTTGGGATTGATGATTTTCCTCTTCGTTACTAGAGGCATACTGTGAGAGTTCCTAGACCGATCAATCACTTGCTACGATGATTAGCTCATGTTAGTGTCTGCTACCATGATCGTCATGCGTCACTGCTAGTCATAGGGATAGATTTTGTTTTTTGATGTATTAAGATGTTTAGATGATAAAGGCCATAGGGCCTCATTTCTTGGATGACACTTTGTAAAGCCACACTTTTTACATACATTTTTACTAATGGAAACTACTACGCATTATGTCAATCTTTGAATATGAACGACGATTTACATTTTGATCAAAATGTGCCTTAACTCATTTCTCATGTGTCTCACTATCTAATGCAACATCATGATGAGTCTCACCTAATCATGCTAAGTACAAAAAGTGTTCCTCCTCTGCAGAAGTGGTTGGTGATAATTCGATTTTCATTTTTAATGACAGTATTTCACATTCAATAGGCAAGACTGCTTCTAGACCATAAACCAAGTGGAAGGGAGTAAAACTAGTTGAAGTTTTTACTAAGGTACAATATTCCCACAAGGTTGGAAAAAGCATCAGATGCCAATTTTGTTTATGAATTCCTACAATCCGTTTAATCATGGTAGTAGAAACCTCGTTTACAGATTATACTTGGCCATTTTCCTGTAGGTAATATGGAGAAGAACTATCATGATGCAATCCTAGCTTTGCAGTAAGTTCGGTCATCATAAAATTTCAAAAATGGCTATTATGGTCCTTGACGTTGGCTTGTGGAACATTGAACCTATCAGTCACATGATTTCATATGAAAATAGTTGTCGTTCTCCAGCATCTTGTTGGGCACCAAATTAGCCTATCTTTTTCTTGCATTTTCACTCCTCTTTTCATCCTTTTTGCATTCATAAGCATATATTTACTGTGTAACACTATGAGGTAATTCTCCTTTATCATCTCTTGGGATATTTAATTAATGAAGTAGATTCATGAAGGTTTCTACCTATGCGAACTAGTAAAACATGTGATGACCAAAGATTATGGAGCGCAGGGGTTGATCACACAGCATATCACAGTAGTTCCGCGATTCACAACAACTAATCAACCACGATGAAACAACATAACTGATTGCAGTTGATCTCAACCCATTTTTGACCATTCCTGTTCTTGCTCTCTCGGCGCTAGTGCTACAATAGAATTGATGTATATCTTTGGGCATATAGTTGCCAGGTTTTGGGGAGAGTTATTCTCTTTTGTATTGTATAAAAGACGAGTCATTCCTGTCTCAAGGGGGGACCCTGTATAGTATTGTAACAACATTATTCAGATTAATAAGATATAAACCCTTTTACTAATCTATCGCATGCTGTGAGTAACACAACCCTGATCAGAGAGCTGGGCTCGCTCTTCTAATCAGGTGCTGCGTGGTTCCTTGTGTTCTGTGTATTTTCTATTGTTGTGTTTATTTCTTATTGCTATTACAAATCTCTTAGATAAATGTGAATACCTTTCTACATTCTATAGTTGAGTTTTTACTTCTGTTTCAGCAATGTTTTGATTGTTTAGAGAATTTTCGGCGAAATCACGTAAATGATCTTTTGTCGACGCGTTTTGAACCAACTAGTGTGGTTCATCGTCAGGACAAGTTGAAGAAACAGATCCAGCATAGCATGCTAAATAGTTTGAGCAGAGATTCCAACGGCTAACTTAACGGTTAAATCTGACTAAAGGACCCAGGTCCAAATTAATTTAATATTGTTAATAATTTAATATTATTATTAATAATATATAATTTATTTTATGGAAATAAGTTCAATCAGGTAAAAAGTATATAAAATAAAATCAAGGTTAGTTTAAGAAATAAAAATTAATTTAATAATTAATTTAAAATAATAATATTTTTATTAATTTATAATTTATTTTATGGAAATAAGTTAATTAGGTAAAAAATAATTCATGGTAGTTTTAAAACTAATTAATTTATTTATTTAAATTAACAAAATATATATATATATATATATATATATATAATATATATATATATATATATATATATATAATACTTAAATTATTATATATTTATTTAAATAAATAATTTATTTAAATTAATACCTAATTCCATAGAAAAGGTAATTAGTTTTAAATTTATTTATTTAAATTATATATATATATATATATATATATATATATATAACTAATTTAAATAAATAAATTTAAAAGTAATTTACCTTTTTCTATGGAATTATGTATTAATTTAGATAAATTATTTATTTAAATAAATATATAATAATTTAAGTAAATTATTATTATATATATTATTGAAATTAGTATTATATATATATATATATATATATATAATATATATATATATATATATATATATATAATATTAAATAAATAAATTAATTAGTTTTTAAAACTAACCATGAATTATTATATTACCTAATTTAACTTATTTCTATAAAATAAATTATAAATTAATAAAAATATTATTATTTAAATTAATTATTAAATTAATTTTTATTTCTTAAACTAACCTTGATTTTATTTTATATACTTTTTACCTGATTGAACTTATTTCCATAAAATAAATTATATATTATTAATAATAATATTAAATTATTAACAATATTAAATTAATTTGGACCTGGGTCCTTTAGTCAGATTTAGCCGTTAAGTTAGTCGTTGGAATCTCTGCTCAAACTATTTAGCATGCTATGCTGGATCTGTTTCTTCAACTTGTCCTGACGATGAACCACACTGGTTGGTTCGAAATGTGTCGACAAAAGATCATTTATGTGATTTCGCCGAAAATTCTCTAAACAATGTTTTGATTATCAATCACGAACCCTTAGTTGGGGACAGATCGTAACCTTTCCCCTACATATACCTTACGTGTTGCCTTGAAAAGAATATGCACCTGAATTGATACATTAATGTAGGAAAAGGAGTGGATAATTTGTTCATACCTGGACACCAACATTTTGGCACCATTGTTGGGGAGGCTAATGAGGTGCAAGACATGACATGTGTTAACTAGAGGGTCAATCTCTCATCCTGGGGAGAGAATGAGCTTTCTCACTTTGCTCCAAGTCCCGAGCGTAGGTATTTTGTTTATTTTGAGCTTTTATTGTTTTCCTATTTTAGTAGGGCCGATCTCTTGTCCTGGGGAGGGAGGAATCCTTTGACACCTTGCTCTAGGCTTTGAGCTTAGATTTTCCCTAGAATTTATCTTTTTTGATTTCGAGAAACCAAATCTCTCGCCCAAAGGAGGGAGGGGTCCTCTAACGCCCTACTTCAGGTCTTGAAGTGTTAAGGTTTTCTTGTGTGTGTGTTATTTCTTGATTGGGGTCTTGTCCTGGGGAGGGAGGAGTCTTTTGACGCCCTGCTCCAGATCCTGAACTCTAGGTTCCTGTGTTCTTTTATTTTTCTTTTTTTCTTTTGTTAACTACCCTCTCTTCAACGTGATCTCTTGTCATGGGGAGGGAATGGTCTTTTGATGCCCTACTCCAGGCCTTGAGCATTGTGGTTTGATTTCTATCGCCACACCAACTTGTATGAACAGAGAGCCAAATAAAAAGGGTAGAGGGAGAGCCCCAAAGAAGGGAAGACATGATCTGGGAAGGAACACCTACATACAGAAAATCATTGCAAAATTTGAGTCGGAGGCATCTTCCTGTGCAGCCGTCAAGCCAGGTGCATGAACAAAATCATAGGGGTAATCTGTAGATCAACCAGTGTTGTTCACAACACCCCCTGCCGATTCAATACAAGAGACCCTTCCAGCATCCAGAGAGGTAAGAAACAATACTCCTATTAAAGGGATCCTGTTGCTTGGAACGAAAGAAGGAGAAGTTACAAGTAAAGCATCCGAAGGAACTGTCCATCCCAGTAGCGAAGAAGGAACTGTAGAGAGGAGATCCGAAGGGTCCGGGTGCTGTGACAGGGAGGAAGAGATTGTAGAAAGATTTCTATCACCAAAGGATAGAGAAAGTGCTATTAAGGCAACTCGAACCCTTGTGATAAAAGCCCTTCCTGCGGAGCCAACTAAAATCCCTACTGAGTATTGGAGGATATTCATGGCACCTACAACCTCTACTATTGACTTCCCATTTCGGGATTTGGGGAGTGGTGCACCAACAAAGCCAATCCCTTTAATAACTTTACACAGTTTCCATGGGCTTACTTCAGAAGACCTTGACACATTTTTGTTTGAATTTGACATTGTGTGTCGAGGGTATGATTACATAACGGATGCTTAGAAATTGAAAATCTTCCCTGATGCACTAAAAGGAACAGCCCTGCGATGGTTTATGGGTCTTGGAGGAAGGTCTATCACCACATGGGAAACAATGAGAACTACTTTCTTAGAGAAATGCCAAGGCTATTATAAATCACGAGATATTGAAGAAGAGATTCTTAAATTTATAGAGAAAGAGGATGAAAATATGGAAGACTATGTGGAACGCTTTAAATACACATTGCAGAGGTCAGGTCACTCTGACCTGGATAAAGAAATTTCAAAAATTATCCTTCTCCGGGCCTTTCGAGAAGACTCTTTGGAATTTTTGAATATAGTCGGAAAGGGAGATATATCAAAGGAGGACTTTGATACCATTTGTGAGTTGTGTATTCAGTGTTCAAGAGGAGTTGCAAGAAATAAACGAGGGATTCGATCAATGAAGGTATCTAGCGGAGGTGTTACAAAAGTAAAAATTGGGAACCTGCTGGACAGCCTGAGGACTGATATCTTGAGTACCTTGTTTGAATAGATAGAGACACTACAGGTAAAACAGAAACAACTAGAATTGGAAAGAACTATGGCCATATTTTGCCCCACATGCAGGAAGAAACACCCACAGAAGGAATGTCCATTGAACTTTGTAGAGGAGTGTGTAATCTGTGAATTGAAGCATGTGACAAGTTCATGCCCATCTTTGCCAGGGCTAAAAGAGGTTTTTCAAGGGATAGGAGAAGATATGGAACAACTGTACTTTATGGGACCTAAAAAGCCATGGAAACCTTGTCCCTCAACGGGAAACCAAGGTATAGTTCTAGATCCATCTCAATATTTTAGCAATTTCAATATGGGTCCCCAGACTATGCCTTATCCACCTATATGGCCCCAATACCAGTTTCCACCTTGGTAGCATTGGGCTCCTCAAGCTAGTTCAAGCTCCTCATGGGCTATGAACTGGTGGGGACCTTCCCCTCCTGCTCAGTTTTCCCAGTCAATGCCACAACAGAAACTTTAGTCGCCATCTAATATACCCCCTAGTAATCAGCCTATTTTCCCTCAACTCCCTATCCAACCCAATCTAAAGCCTAACAATAAAGGGGCTCAACAAGCTGACACCCTCAACCTGCCTTCATACAACATCTCCACCACAGAATTCTATGAGATGCATTTACAATTTGGGTGGCCCGTAGGCGCTCATCCCTCACCATTTATTATTGAGTAGATTGACAGTGAGGAGAAGGAACCAGAAATGGTCGGAGAGGAACCAAACTGAGTTAACAAAAATAATATACCTCCTCAACCACACCAAGCTAAACCACCCTATCTAGAAAGGTTGGTTGTGAGTAAACCAACCCCTCAAATTGAGTTTGACCTGTTAGGGTAGTTACAAAATCTATTTGTCAAGAGTCCCCTACTGCAAGCCATGAAGGACGTACCTATATATGTGAAAACTCTTAGGGAATATTGTGCTAAGAAGCCTAAAAAGAAATCAAGAGAGCTATTCATCATTCATGTAATGGAGAAACTATCATATTTCATGATGGGAAGGTCCATGCCTATAAAGTATGGGGATCTCGAGAACCCAATTTTTATCGTGCACATTAATGGGGTAGAAATTCCAAATGTACTAGTAGATTTTGGCACTGCCATAAATGTCATTACTGTTGAAACTATGCATGCATTAGGACTTCGTAACTTGAAACATACACCTACGATGTTAGAACTGGCAAATCGATCTACAGTAAAACCAGTAGGGAAGTTAGAAGATATCACGATTTTAGTTGATTCATGGCACTACCCTCTGGACTTCCTAGTACTCCAAACACAATCTCCAACTAGAGGCCATCCCTTGATTCTAGGAAGATGATGGTTGGCAACTGCAAACACTTATATTGGGTGTCACTCTGGGCATATGATCATCTCAAATGGACAAAACACTAAGAATCTAGTGTTATATCCTCACGCAAAACCTAACCCATCAACAAAATCAGCATGCCACAACAAATATATACACAAGAAAGAGTCTGAATCAGAAAATGAGGAGTTAAGACCAGTTCTCACTATTGGGCAGGCCCTCCAGTTGAAGGACAAAAAAAGGATGATGCAATTACTACCTTTATCAGAGATCCTTGTTTTGTTTCAGATTTGAATCAACAAATCTTGGAGTCCGTCTTGAGATGTGAGACTTAGGAAATTATTGGAAAAATAGATGGATTCAAGGAGCTACCTACAACTACGCCCCATGAGAGTGTTTCCACAGAAATAAAAGCGGTAAAAACCTTGAATATCAATCCAGAGCTATCAGATTCCCAGAAAAAACAACTCCTACATGTTCTTCAGAAACACAAATAAGCCTTCGCCTAGGACTACTTAGATATGAAGGAAATTCCTGATAATTTGTGCACTCATCACATATACATTAAGGAGGATTGTCGTCCTGTAAGGAAACCCCAAAGAAGAATGAACCCTGCCCTGAAAAACATTGTTAGGTAAGAGTTCCCAAAGTTGTTGGATGTGGGATTTATCTATCCCATTTCAGACAGCCAACGGGGTTTCCCCATTAGTAATGGTCCCTAAAATAATGGTAAATGGTGAATATGCATGGACTACAGAGAATTAAACAAGGAAACTTAGAAAGATCATTTTCTGTTACCATTCATTGACCAAGCCTTGGATACATTAGCAAGGAAGAAGTCTTTTTCCTTCCTGGATGGATTTAGTGGGTACAACCAGATCCAGATAGCTCCTGAAGATCAGAATAAGACCACATTTACATGCCCTTGGGGAATGTTTGCATATAGAGTTCTCCCATTTGGTCTATGTAATGCACCTGCAACATTTTAGAGGGCAATTTTGGGGATTTTCTTTGATCTGATGGATGATAGTGTTGAAATCTACATGGACGATTTCACGGCATATGGAGATTCATTTGAAGAAGCATTGGGGAAGCTAAAAAAAAGTTCTTGAAAGATGCAAGTAGGCGCATGTCTCCTTAAGTATGAAGAAATTCCATATGATGATGAATGAAGGAATAGTCCTGGGACACTTGCTTTCGACTGCAGGAATCTGGATGGATCCAGCCAAGAGAAAGGTAATACAAAATTTTCCAATACCCAGAACACCCACTCAGGTACATAGCTTTATCGGTTGTGCTGGTTATTATAGGCGCTTTATAGAGAAATTTTCTAAAACAGTACATCCACTTTTTCAATTATTGGAAAAAGATGCAGACTTTGTGTGGATAGATGATGGTGATACAACCTTTGTGAAGATCAAGGAATTGGTCTATAGTGCTCCAATCCTTAGAGGACCAAACTGGGCATTACCATTCCATATTCATGCTGATGCTACCGAGACAGCAGTTGGGGCAGTTTTGGGGTAGCAGGTGGAAAAGGTACCATATGAATTTTACTATGTTAGCAAGAACTTGGCCCTTGCTGAGTTAAACTACACAGTGACTAAAAAAGAATTCCTTACTATCATCTACACCATCAACAAGTTCCAAAACTAGATCACTGGTTACCCACCTTTGTACACATGGATCATGCAGCCATCAGGTATCTGATGAATAAACCCGTTACTCTTGGTTGTATTACAAAAGATGTCATTTGCTACTTCAAGAATTTGATATTACCATAGTAGATAAACTAGGAAAGGGCAATGTGGTTGCTGATTTTCTGTCTAGATTAGAAAACAATACCGAAGGTACACCTATCGAAGATATCTTTCGAGATGAATATTTTTTTTCAATTTTCACTAACAGTCCATGGTATGTAGATATTGCTAACTATCTTGCTATAGGAAAGGTACCTCGTCATTTGTCATATAAGGACCAGCAGAAAATTATTCATCATAGTACCTGATATTCATGTATGGAAGGATACCTCTGTCATACGGGGGTGGATCAACATATTCGACGCTGTGTATTAGAGGATGATATCTATGGGATATTGAAGGCCACCCATAGTGGGCCTTGTGGAGCACATTTTTCAGATAAAATAACAGGTCACAAGGTGCTACAAATGGGATAATAGTTGCCTTCTAACTTTCGTGATGGTAGGGATTATGTCTGAAGATGTGACAACTATCAACGAATGGGACAACCTGGGAAATCAGATGAGATGCCATTACAGCCCAAAATATTCTTGGAACCTTTTGAGAATTGGGCCATCGATTTTGTTGGACCCATCAACCCACCTTCCCATCAGAAGGTTCACATCTTGGTCTGTACTGATTATGTGATTAAGTGGGTGGAAGCCAGAGCAGTTGCGAAAGCAAGAAAACAGGTGGTGGCAGACTTTCTTTTTGAAGAGATTTTTGCCCGATATGGTACCCCGAGAGAAATTGTTACAGATGGAGGAGAACAATTCACATCCCACATGATAGAGAGGCTTATACAGAAATATGGGGTCAAACACAAAGTGACAACTCCTTACCATCCCCAAGCGAATGGACAGGTAGAAAGTACAAACAAGGTATTGGAGAATATCTTGACAAAAACTATAGCAAGTCATCACCAGGATTGGTCACAAAAACTCCGAGAAGCTCTTTGGGCATATAGGATGACATGGCGAAATACAACTGGGTTTTCACCATTTGAGCTAGTCTACAGGAAATCTCCCTTGTTTCTAGTTGAATTCGAGATCAGTATGCTCAGAACAACTTTGGAAGTGGGATTAAACTTATCAGAGGCCTTGAAACACTAGCTGGAACAACTCAATGAGTTAGATGAGATTCGTTCAGTATTTGTCTAGAGAACTACTACTGTCCAACCATAGAGAATGAAATGGCACGATAAGTTTATCAAGAATAAGGTGTTTCATACAGGGGACTAGGAATTGTTATATGACTCCTGGTTCACAGATTCTAAAGGAAAGCTTTGCACTCATTGGATGGGACCCTATCAAGTGGATGTTGTATTCGCCAATGACACAGTCAAATTGGTTACAGTAGATGAAAATTGTACTTCCTTCCTAGTGATCAGACACCGTTTGAAGTTATACCACCATCCAACATCTAAAGATGACTTCATAAAACATCTCTGATACATATAATTTGATGGTTTTTGGTGCAGAGAATGCTCCCTCTACCTTTTATCTATATATATATGTATGTGTGTGTGTGTGTGTGTGTGTGTGCGAGTGTGTGTGTGTGTGTGTGTGTTATTTACTTGTTTGTCTTTTTGCAGGAATAAGAACGGAATTATGACAAGGAGAAACAGAGAAATTTTTCAAGTAACAGTCGTTGATGTTACTCAGCTAGTGTTGTTACTCCGCTGGTGCTGCTACTCCACAGTTGCTGTTACTCCACTGGTTGATGTTACTCCGTCAGTGCTATTACTCCACTATTATTGTTATTCCACTGGTTGTTTTTACTCCTCCAGTGTTGTTACTACACCGGCGTTGTTACTCCACTGTTGTTGTTACTCCGCCGATGCTACTACTCCACTCTTGTTGTTACTCCGTCGTTGCTATTACTCCATTGGTGTTGTTACTCCATGGTTGTTGTTACTCCGCCGTGTTGTTACTTCGCTGTGTTATTACTCCACCGATGTTGTTACTCCATCGACGTTGTTACTTCGTTATTTCCGTTACTTCACCGGTTAACTTTGTTGCTATTCCACCGCCAGGTAGGTTGCCAGGTACACCTTCATTGACTCTTACAGATTTAATTCAAAAATTCCAAAGAAAAGACTAGTACGTGCCATGGACGACCGCATTTAAGTTGGGAGGGTCCCATCATAAAGAAACTATGGTGCACCTAAAATTATAATCATATCACATCATTACCAAATCCAATGAAAATGGAAACCAAAAAAAATTGTGTGATTCTGTAATCATGATTCCCACGCATTGGAATTTGAAATCGTTTGCCAAGAACTTTCCCAGCCATTTCCCTAGTACGTTGTATTCAATTTCCATAATCATTCACATGCACTACCAAGCCCTGCCATTAATTGTTGTGTTTTTCAAGGCGTACCAGTCATTATTATCATCCTTTCATGCTGCGGCCACCATGATAATAATATTTTCATCACTAGTTGGGTTGTTGTTACTCTCCCCCTATCAGCTAACTGTACCCATTGTGTTGATCTAGTTCTTACAACAATGGGTGGGTTGGCTACGCGCCATGAGTCAAAGGGCACAAAAATGGTCAGAAACAATCCAGAAGTATGGCAGGTCTTCGAAAATGTAGGGTAGAACGTCTATTTTGACAGGTGGCAAGGATTTAATGAGGCAATTGCGATTGAATTCACACTCAATTTAGAGGAAGAGAGCTCTTAGGTCTGGGGGATAGAAATCCCTCTTATAGAAGAAACCATTGCAGAGGTCAGCGGCCTACCCCAGTAGGGGCAGAAATGGTTTTCACAAAGAACCTCCCTTCCAGAGCTCCCCGAAGCATTCTTGCAGGCTGGAGAAAATGTTGTTCAGAAGGGTCAGGGGTATGACTGGAATTCATTACCACACCCATGGGGTGAGGCAACAGATTTTGTAGCGAGATACATAACCTGCGAGGGGAGGTATACCACCATGTAAAAATACCATTTCATAATATTGGCTCACCTCCAAATCCCACAGGCAGAAGCCTTCTCATTGAATATGCCTTTCTTCCTGTTAAGAAGTCTCCAACTGATGGCACACTCTGCTCAGCATTCGTGACAAGTGGCGGCAACCATTACTAACCATGGCATGGTCTAGTTGCTAGTCATGCATGCAATTGGTCGATTTCAAATCCCTGGGAAACATTCCGAGATTCTATAGAGGAATAAATAACGGCTGCTAGAGCTGCTATAGAGGAAGAGCTGGAAGTGATGGAGGAAGGAACCGGTGCAGAGGATGAATACATAGATCAAGAGGAACCAGAGGAAATGGAGACGAAACTTGAAGAGTGGGAATAGAATCAGGAGCGTGAACTAGGGACTACAGTCGAGGCTGCTCCATAAGAACCAGCCTTGACCTCAGAACTAATGGAAGAAGAAGTATTACAATAAGGGGCTAATATAGAAAGGGCCACTAGCACCATGACCTAGGCTATCCTTCAAGAATCAACCTTGACCATAAATCCAGTAGAGAAAATCAACAACACTATAATAAGCGAAGAGGGACCACATCAGGCTGAGGTGGAGGAATTCATTAATATTGCGGTAGGGGGTGTCCCACAAGAACCACCCTCGACTGTAGAACCAATAGAGGAAGACAAACCAGGATGAGAAGGGCCCGAAGCTGAAAGAACTGTGGGGCCAACAGAGGAAGAGGCTATGGGTTTAATGGATGGGATCGATGTGATTATGCAAGAATCCATCTGGATTAATCATTTGCTAGAAGAAACAGTGCCAACATCATCTGTTCAAGAATTGTTGGACATGGAAGGTGGTGTCCCACAAGAACCACCATCAACCTGTCCAAGTCTGGAGACCGCAGAGAAATTAAATGTTGGGATTGACGTTGTTCCACAAGAACCAGTGTCAACCTCAGAACAAGGGACCACACAAGCAGGGGTTTTAACCCAGAGCGGAGACACTACAGACAGAGGGAAGGAGCCCGAGACCACAACTGGGGTCGAGATAGATCAGGTAGGAGAATTATTTCAATTTTCCTCTTATTTCTCCATTCCGAAAGGGGCAAGGGTGTCTCGCTCTGCCCGACATATAGAAGAGGATGTGGCTGTTTTGCCAATTTTGAAGTATGATGGGTTGAAGAAGGGACCAGCTGCCATAGGCTTGTTGGCCACAGATCCCCACAGAGACCTCTCTCAAGAACCCAGAACAAAGGGAGAGGCAGATGTTTTTGAAACGAGGGAACCTGGAAAGGAAAGTTTGGCTAAACCACCGATGGATGTTTACCGAGTGAGCCCACGACCTTTTGAGATAACTTCACAATAGGGAGAGGTAGGAGATAGTAAGGAAATGGATGCTCCCCAAGAAGAAAAACCAAGCAAAGAAGCCCCACCGAGTAACCCTGTGGATACTCCCTTGGGTAAATCACCACCTGTTGAACCAGCTGTAGTACTAGATGAGGTGGTGGTTAAACAAGAATGGGTGGAGTGGTATGAACAACGAAGGCTACCTATGAAGCAGAAATATTAGCTTTAGTTTAAAGAAACGATGCGACTCAAAATAGAGGCTGAGGAAACAAATGCACCGGTTGAAGAACCAAGTGAAGAAATACAAGCAACGGGCTAAGAAGCCCAAAATCATGACGACCAAAGCAAGGACGTAGGTAGATGAAGTGGCAGCAAATTCTATTGCCAGTCAGATGGACCCGATAGAATATTTGTTTGAAGGCCATGAGTTTTCTTTGTCGGCTGAGGTATAGACTTGGAAATCCACCACGATGTGATATTGGAATGAAGCTAAGAAAGACCAAGTGCAAGCATCCACAACTATCTTTGAATATGTAGAGCACATTGATATAATGCAACTAAGGCATGCAAAGTAGAAATTCAAGGTGGAGCAGCTAGAAAGGCAAGTAGCAAAGTTAAAAACTGATAAAGAGAAAATGCTCCATTTAGCAGAGGAAGTGATGGCATGTCACCCTCTTGCTTCCTGTTACTCTTTATTTTTGCATGAGTGCTTTCTTTTCTTTTGTCTGGAAAGCATCCAGAAAGAAATTAGTCACAAGATTGAGGACAGTGTACTATTCCTCTGGATATTGAGAGCCCATGACGTGCCAACTCAACACTTGATGTGCGAGCTTTATATGCATGGGTATCTCTTGCGTGTTGAGAGAGAATTTAATCCGGTTCCATATGTGGGGGACATTCATTTAAGGGCCCTCACCTCATATACTTTTAATCAGATAAGCCGGCAGAAGGATTATGACACGTTCAAATCAAATCAAGCCACGAAGCCTTTTATGGTCAGAGGAGAATCCGAGAGATCAGTGACTATGTATAATAAGCACACTACATTTTTGGAAATTATGGGAAACAAAGAATGGATGATGAGGACACAAAAGTGGTGCATCGATCTCTACATCAAACAATTGGTCACATTTCAAGCTGAGGCCCTGGATAGTTGTCAGAAAAGGTGAATGATGTCACCCATATCTGTCTGGAATAGAGACCCATTTGGAGCATCAAATTTTTCACGAGCACTCAGTAGGGTGCCAAGATATGTGGTGTGCATCCAAACATGTGAGGTCTGGTGGATGAGAATTCGGCTCCAGTACCTTATTCTATGGCTGCCAGCAGAACACTACACCCAAGCTTATAATGTACCAAATGATTGGTGGAAGGAAGTTCTCCTCTTAAAAGGGTTCAAGGTTCTAGGAATAGAAATGGCTGAGGAATATGATCTCCCTCAACTTCAAGAAGCACACAGTCTATCCAACCCAGACCTGTGGAGACAGTGAGCTGCACGAGGGTGTGCATAATGCTAGTTGGGGGGAGATGTTGGGCACCAAATTGGCCTATATTTTTCCTGCATTTTCACTACTCTTTTCATCATTTTTTCATTCATTCGCATATATTTACTGTGTAACACTATGACGTAATTCTCCTTTATCGTCTCTTGGGATATTTAATTAATGAAGTAGAGTCATGAAGGTTTCTACCTACGTGAACTACTAAAACATGTGATGGCCACAGATTATGGAGTGCAAGTGTTGACCGCACAACATATCGCAGCAGTTTCACGATTCACAGCAACTGATCAACCACGATGAAACAACAGCTGCTCTCGACCCGTTTTTGACCATTCTTGTTCTTTCTCTCTCGGTGCTAGTACTGCGATAGAAATGATTTATATATTTGGGCATATAGTTGCCAGGTTTTGGGGAGAGTTATTCTCTTTTGTATTGTATAAAAGATGAGTCATTCTTGTATCAAGGGGGGACCCTTTATGGTATTGTAACAACATTATTCATATTAATAAGATATAAACCCTTTTTTTGATCTATCGCTTGCTGTGAGTAACGCAACCCTGATCAGAGAGTTGGGCCCACTCTTCTGATCAGGTGTTGCATGTTTCCTTGTGTTGTGTGTATTTTCTATTGTTGTGTTTATTCCTTGTCGTTGTTACAAATCTCTTAGATAATTGTGAATACCTTTTTACATTTCGCAGTTGAGTTTTTACCTTTGTTTCAGCAATGTTTTGATTGTCAATCATGAACCCTTGGTTGAGGATAGATCGTAATCTTGCCCCTATATATACCTTATGTGTTGCCTTGAATAGAATACGCACCCGGATTGATACACTAATGTAGGAAAAGGAGTGGATAATTTGTTCATATCTGGACACCAACACATCCTTATATGTAGTCATCGCCTCAATCCATTTCATAAAATAATCCACTACTAGGATAATATACCCATGCGAGGGCCGAGTGAGGGTTACATGTAAGGAAATCGATGCTCCATTTTGCAAAAGGACTGAAAACAACAATTGGGTGAAGAAGAGTTGGAGGTGCATGCATTTTGCGATTGTAAATTTGGCAATTGTGGTATTTCTGGACTGTAGTTATACAATCTTTGAACATTGAAGGCTATAAATACCCAAAGTGCAAGATATTTTGGGCGGTGGAAAACCTTGACATATGACTGCTAAAATCTCTAGAATGGAAGTCATTTAATGCTTTTTCGACTTCTTCATGAGTCAAACATCATTTGAATATCGAATCAATATCACGATGATAAAGTGTATAGCCAAAAGTATTGTATTTTTGGGATTGGTACCAAATATGACGACGGTTAGTTCGAGTCAATTTTAGCCAAAAATTCTAAGTTTGAAGATACATGATGATATCTCCATACCAAGGGTCCAAAGTACTGATAAGAAAGAGGGATTCATCTAGAAGAGAATCCTCTGCCATGGTTTTTGTCGTAGTAGAGGGAAAGTCACATGACAATTCAGAAAACACCAATGATTTCTTGGACTTGGATTTTATGAATTTTAAATCAAATTCTTGCAAGAAAACTATCCATTTAGAATACCCCCCCTTAGAAATTGTCTTGTAATAATGTAAACCATAGGGTTGCAATTTGAAATAATTGTTGTTTTACGTAAAAGAACGTAGTGACAAAAACTTTTGACAACTTGAACGACTTCCAAGGCCAATTTCTCCACATATGTGTATTTTATCTTAGTTTTCATAAGATTTATACTCAAATAATATATCACATGTTCATCATTCAACTCATCTTCCTAAACTAAAACCATGCCAATCGTGACATTAGATTCAGCTAAATACAAAACGTATTCTTGATGATAATCGAGAGGATGTAACAATGGCGTATGAGTCAACGTGTTTTTGAGTGCATAATAATATTTTTGAGCAACTTCATCCCATGTAAATGAGATTCCCTTTTTCAATAGTTGAGTAGAACCTTTAGTTAGCTCATCATAGTTTGGGATGAATCAACCTAAAAAAATTCTTTCCCTTGCAAACTTTGGATTTGGAGCAAGTTGGAAGGAGGAGGCAAATTTAGAATAGCCTCTAACTTAAGAGGAATGACATGAATGCCTTTAATTCATATGAAAATTCCTAGTAATTGACCAGATCGTACACAAAAAACACATTTGTGAAGATTCAAGCACGTATTGTAGTGTTGACACATGATAAAAATAGCTCTCAAATTCATTGGATGATCTTGTGTTTCAATAAATGAGTTGGTAAATCATCCAAATAGGGTTGTAAAATATTCTTGATATCATGAAATGTGTAAGACAGGCTTGTTGAAAGGTTTCACCAACATTCTTTAATCCAAATGGTAGTTTCAGATAAGCAAAAGTCCCCCATGGACAAATGAATGCAATTTTATGTTGATCAACAGGGACTATGTTGATTTGGTTGTATACGGAAAGTATGTCCATGAAAGAAAATATTTCATTATTGGCACAATCATCAATGATGTGGTCGATATAGGGGGTAGGATAGTTTTCTTTGGGACAAGCCTTATTAATATCCCTATAATATATGCATACTCTGATGGTCCTTTCCTTTTTTTAACAAGAACAATATTGGAAACCCAATTATTCAAGGGAACAAGATAGATAAAACATGCTTTAAGTCGTTTTTCAACCTCAACTTTTATAGCATCAACCTTTCATGGATGCACTAGACGCAATCGTTTTCTAATAGGTCTAATATCCAGGTAAGTCTTAATTTCGTGAATAACATTACTTGGGTCAATTCCTGGAATTTCCTCATAAGAGCAGGAAAAAATTTCATGGAATTCTTAAAATAGGGATTTGTATGTTTGAATTTCTTCAAGTGAGCACGAAGCACCTATGTGAATTTTCATGATAATTCCTGATTTGATTGAGATATTAATTGAAATCGTTGTAGATATATTTCCTAAGTTATTTTTAGATTTAGATTGAAGAATTGACATGGACCATTTAGGATTATCTATGATCTCAGGCGCAAATATGGTAGAAAAATCATTCTCAATTTTATCAAGGCTAGGAAGAAAATATGAACGATGATGATAGTCATCCCATGTCATTTCGTCCAAAGTCATAATATCCATAATAGTTGGTTCTAACCAAGGTAATTGAGAATAATCATCAGTGATCGAATTCACTCGATCAATTCTAGAGGGTGGTGGATTGGAAAACATTTGAACTAATTGATAAGACAATTCAAGTGGGCTTAAAGGCATATCGTTTCCATACAATGTCAATTCAGATTCTAAAGGAACAATCCAAGGATCAAGAGATTCAATAGCTCTTGATGAGATCATATTAACCTGGGAAACATTAGAAGGAAATTTTGGTGGAGGGTGTGCAAAAGTTCCCATTGGTGATGAATCCTTAAGAAAACCAACACCAATATCCTCATAGGGAGTAATCATTTTCCCACAAAAGGTACACTACCTATAGAGGTAGGGTCAAAAGTATAGTAAGATAACTGGTCTACTTTTACTATTCTCCCTTGATGGCGAAATAGTATCATGCAGAAAAGTGATAAGACCATTGTAGACATAGCATAGATCTAACTTTGACCGAGTAAAAATTTGTAATCGAGTTGGGAATCAAAAATTTCAACTTTGATTGTGAGCCTCTTACCTTCTAACTCTATGGGTAGATCATTTAAGATCTTGTACAGATGAAAACCCATTCCATCAAAGGATTTTAGAGTGGTAGGAGATTGTTTGATAGTTGGAGAACCTAAATCTTCCGCAAAAGTAATAGATATGATACACGTAGAGGATCCTTCATCAATAACTATGTGAATCACTCGTTTGGTTTTGAAAAAAGCTTCCATTTGGAATGTCAACTGATATGGGAGTCTAGGTATATGAATTTAAATATCAAATATGATAAGATTAGAATACTTAGGATCAATTTCTCCAATAGCTGACAAAAGTAAATTTCTTTGTGCTAGACATGTTTGTAGCACTTCAAGAGATGACATTACTGAAGGAGACATCGCAAGGTCTTCAACAATGTTGTAGTTCTAAGAAGCTTTAGCATGTGGGGTGAAAGTTGATTTTCAAACAACACCTTTAGGAGGTTATCGAATCATCATGTTATGGTTTGGTTTTTGAATCTATATTGGTTCAAAAGGAGGAAGAATTGAAGTGGAAGGTTGAGTAGATGGACTAGCATAATTTCCATTTACTGCAGAACCCTTGGATCCATAATATTTCAATCTTGTTGCTGCCATAACTTGCGAAGACATCATCAGGATATCTATTGGCGTGGAAGAAGAAAATGAAATATGTGAAACCATTTTAATATCTTGAGAAGGAAAAGGATCCTTCAAAACAACAAGAGTTGGAGAACCTTTTATGAATTTGGTAACCTCTACCCGGTGTGGGCATTCCTTTGTATAATTATCTTCATTACATATTAGACAAGGATAACGAGGTTTCATTTTCTCATCAATAGATTCATTTTTAGTTGGTTTCTCTTTTTGAGAAGCATTTTGTTTTGTTTTATATTTCCCCTTCTTTTTACCTCTGAATAGTTGATTCTTGCCAATAGATGATTCTATGGCATTAATTTCATAAGTAGTTTTCAGAGGTGTTTTCACTGAGTGTCTTGTATAGCCAAAGTTTGAGTGTTTTTAGAATTATTCTTTTTACCCTTAAACTAGTGGCTGAAAGAACCAATTACACATCAACTGTGTGAGATCCTGTAGGAGTTGAGTTTGGTTGATCCGAGATTATTGCACGAGGTAGATTTGGGATTTTCTTGTATGAGGTGCCAGATTGGGTATAGACTAAGTCTAGGTACTAGGCATGAGCAATTACCTGCTCTTTTGCTACAACACCTCCTTTAGCAAAATCCTCAGTAATATCAAGAAGTAATGATTATGTGAACCATTTAGCCAAAATTTGATCTGGAATAAAAACCTTGACTAAACGACGCATACGTCGCCATTCATGTATATGATCCAAAAAGTAAGTAGATGTTAATTGTTTTAGGGAAGTCAATAGTTCAGAACTAGTGTCATATCGAATTGGTAGCTGAAAATGTGTCAAAAATGTTGTTGCTAAACAGTTGAAATTATGGAGATAAGTGCGAGGTAACTCAATGACCATTTTGCTACTGAACATGTTAAAGTTCATTGGAAATGGATTAGTCTAATAGAATCATCGATCAATGAATTCGACATACACCAAAGATGATATGTCATAACATGATTTGATGGGTCCTCTCCTAATCTACCTTCATATTTTAGTATATCACTCAGTAACTTAGTAGGAATCTCCAGCCAAAAAAGGATAATAATAGATAGGATCATTCGTCAACTAGAATAAATCTCGTAAATATAAGGTTGCAATGAATGCTAACTATCAATTGAATTCTTGTTGTGGATTTTAATAACCTTGAGGGCTACATCCAACCCCTCGAGGAGGATACCCATGGTATTCTAGAATAGCTTGTGCAGTTGGTATTTTCATTCCACTAGGGTAACCAAGGTGAATTATACCAGGTTGCAGTTGAAATGGAATTTGATAAGTATGACCAGGGTATGGTTGACTTTGAAAAGGTGGATATTGAGCGATTTGACTCAAGTAGTATTTCCCCTGTAAATATTGAGCTTGTAAAGGTTGATCTTCAACAAATTGACTTTGAACAGGTTGACTTCAGGAAAATTGACCTTAAAAAGGCTTGCTTTGAAAAGAATGACCTTGAAAAGGTGGGCCTCAAGAAGCTTGACCTTGATATGGTGTTTTCATTATCCCTATACTAGGTTATCTGAGAGGAATCTGTGTTGTAGACTAGAAAGTAGGACTAGTTTGACAAGAAAATGCCTAAGGGCTAGCCTATGTAGATTTTTGAACAAGTATTTGAGGGGCAACTAGGAAAGTCATTTGTGATACTCCCGAGATATGTGTCTGAGGTGAACTTGGAACTGGTTGTTGAACAAATGTCTAAACAGTAGAATGAACATGTGTTTGAGGTCTACTTTGAATAGGTGTTTGTGGAATCCCTTAGATAGGTATTGAAATACTTGGAATAGGTATTTGTGGAATAGAATGTCTAGGAGGTTGAACAGGTTGATAAACTAGCACTTGTGGAGCAACTAGGACAAGATTTTGAGCAAAAGCAAGGTTCCAAATAGTATTCCTCCCAGGGTAAGTGTTATACGGGAATAGTGTCCACACGGATGCTGCTATTCCGACTAACATGGGTGGCTATCTTAGAAACAAACAATCAAAGTCTACTATTGATTCCTTTTATGAAAATAGATGAGAGGAGAACCAAGAGGGCCAACCTGAGTCTTGTGCTTGATTCCCTCTCCTTCTTGATAGAGTTTTACCGCTCGCTCTTTGTCTGCTCAGTTTCAAAAGGACCTGTAGAATCATAGCAACATAATACTATGTAAGAAACAAGGATCTAAATTCATAAATAATTCAGGATCAAATGTACATTAACCATATACAAGCATATAAACAAGTACACCAGAATATGGAAGGAAACAAGAATAGCTTTATTCAGATAAAAACTTAGCAAGACAATTACAACCATGAGCAGCTCTGACCCAGCATCATCCTCCAGCTAAGAAGCCCTTCTTCACCTCAAGAAAAGCAAAATCACCCAACACAGTGAATGTACACCAAAATACCAACAACACTTCTCTATAAGTTACAAAATTCCAGCCTCTGGATCTCTGTGAAGAGGGATCCATATATAGATGATTACAGAGAGGTGAGTCATCTTTCGGGATCTTGATTAGTGTCATTTCTCTGATAGTTCCTGCTTCCACTTGGAGAATGAAGATCTCTTACTCATCCCTGGTCGAAAATGGAGTGGCAAGTGCTAGAGGGGAAGCTTCTGGAAGATTCCATGATCTTCCACCTCGCATTTTGGTCCCTGCCATTTGTCTATTCCGGACCATCACACCCTACGGAGGAGAAAAATAGTATGCATCGCACCTTGTACATTGGGAAGGTGATATGCATCGCACCCTCTGCATGGAGCTTTTAGTATGGTCCAATTTTGACCATTTATGAGCAGTTTTCAGTGGAGAACTTCTGGGAGATGATGTAATCAGTTGACCTTGTTCCTTTAGGAAGTGAAGCAATCCTTTTAGGGACTTAAGAGCCCTTAGTTTATGGACATTTGTGATTGGGGTTGAAGTGCCCAAAAATATCTTTAACAGTTGCCCACTAAACCATGAGGTCGTTAATCGTTTTTTATGTCGGGTGAAATGCTTTACTATAAGGATCTAAAGTTTTTCTGCACTTGGAGGCGACCTGTAATAAGATATAATACAATACATTATTTGACAACATTTTTTTCATGATCTATCTGAGGTGGGCATTCCCATGCGCAGCTTTATAAACTCATTCTCATGTACATAGGAAAAATGATCGTCTGTGTGACAGACTGATGATTTGGACACACCATCCTTTGATTTGGATGATCCTCTGTTCGACAATGATGTACACTAGATGTTTTTATATTCCTGAATATATCGCAGCCCGGATGGATGAAACTAGATCTGGGGTCTTCAAACTCGGCCAATCTTCACTCGAAGTACAAGTCGATCCATGTGAAAAATGTTTTGGAGTCGAACATGGAAAGACATCGCCTGATTACCTGCCAATGATGTAAGTTGTTAACAAGCGTGAGAGGAATCACCAATAATGACAATGATCCTCAAGGTAGTACAGTACAATTTACGTGGTGTGAAAAAGCGACTTGGCATCGAACACCACGCAAAATCTCTCGGTCGAAGGCCATTGATGTAAACCTATCGCCGAAAGTGAGAAACTTGCCATTAAGGCATGCAAGCTTCAAAGTACTGAAAGGGTTGTTCCTAAGTCAACTTCTTGGATGATGAGGTTATGTCAACAAGAAGAGACCCATCACAGGAGGGCCTTAATGAATCCCACATCAATGACACAGAATGAAGCAAATGATTTTGGAGGTGAAAACAAACTGACGATATGGGGTTCAGGGTGGCGGTCATGAAGGAATGAAGCATGAATGTATTGCAGTGGGTGAGACTCAGGGGAATTATATGAATGACTACTCTTGAACATATCGACGACACTGACGATGGATTGGTAGCGTTAATCCCAGAGATGGATGGTGTGATGGACCAATGGTGAAGACCAGTGAATGGAACAACCCAACCCGACATGGATGCGGAAGGAAAGTATCATGTTCAAGAGCGACTTGCTACCAATAAAGCTTCTTCTTGTTTTCTTCCCAATTTTCCCCAGTCATTGCTGACCAGTACCTTTTTATTTTTGTCAAGCTTGAGGAGGATAACATATGCTTGTTCTATAATCCGCCCTTCGGGCAAACCTGTCGCTATATTTTAGCGAGCCTAGCGACAGTGAAACTCGTTCTCGTCGATTTGGACGAGTTTGTCGCTATTCGGTTTTAACGAGTTTAACGACAAAGATAACTCGGTCCCTTTCAATTTTAGAGAGTCTGAAAGGAACGGAAAGGAGACTCCAATGATTCTTTTTCATCATGTAATCCCTTAAGTCCGAAAAAGCGTAAAATAATACAAAATGGATGAATTTTCAATAGTTTTAATGAGCCGAACAAGACAAGCGCTCGACCTTTTTGTGTAATAATCCCTTAGGTCCAAAAAATTAAAATCTAGAGGAGGGATGGCACTTCCAATGACTTTAACGAGCCGGAGAGGCCAATCGCTCGGCAATCTTTTCATATTTTATGAGTCAGTTGAAAAGAGCTTAAAGGAGAGTTGTTTTCGAGGAATGAGTGATGATTTCGGGTAGCAGCTGATTCCAGGTAAGGTTTGGAATTCTCCAATCATGGCAGTGTCACAAGGATGGCTAATAGAATCACTCTTCGGAGATGTTCCTCGAAGGGGTAAAAATCATATGGGGGTGAATGATTGGCTAAAAATAGAGTGGAGGTGATGATGAGAACACAACCAAGGCTCAAAAGCTGGCGATAAGGCATTCACAGTGGTTATTTACCGGTTCATTTTTAATGAGCTTAAACTCTGGGGGAAACATTTGCTCATGACTTATGTTTATTTTTTAACGAGCTTGAACTATGTGCTAAAACTGCTCATGGGGGGTTTATTTTTTAACAAGCTTGAACCCAGCGGTAATACTGCTCGCCAGTCGTATAATAAGGATGTCTCATTCAAGATGCCATTTTGAAGGGGCTTGCATATTTTAAAGCTTTGCCTCGGATCCTTTCTTTATGCAAGCTAGGAAACGACCAGCCTTACGGGTTTAAAGGGTTAAAGGTCCTACAAATTTAAAATATAAATAGTCGCTCTTCACTTGCATGCGGAAAGGTTTTCATGCCCCCAGGTATAGCGAAAAATTTCCTGGTTACCATGAAAGTTCCCTGCGTAGCGGACTGAATGCTTCCTTGGCGATGTCTACCAAAATAGACAAAGGGGAGTGGTGAAGACGCATGCTACTCAGCATAACCTTAACGAAGGTATCTTTTTCTAGCCTAATCCCATTTTCCTGTGAAGACGGGTGTGTCAGAATAGTCATATATCCCCCGCGGAAACCTACTCTATACCCAAGGTTTTCCTACTGAAACAGACCAGGGTGCATGCCCCCTGGGTTTCAGTCACATCCTCCTGAATCACTCGCGCTCATCAGGTGGACGGGCTAGAGATCGACGACACATTCCTTGCATGAAAAGACCATTAAGGGATGGCATTTGACTATTTGCAATGTGTGAACCAGGGAATGACATTTGGTCTACGAGCTTGACCATTCTGCCTTCGTGCGGAAAACACATTACTCTAAAGAGTGAGGAGATGATGGCTCCCATGCAATAAATATAGTCACGTCCAAGGAGTAGATTATAATCCAAGGGCCCTTGAACTACCATCACGTTCATGTGAATGGTTTTCCTTCTCAAAGTAATGGGCACATTTGTAAGGATCCCTAAGGTCGAATGGTTCCTTTGTCGAAGCCTCTCAGATTTCTCATTTCAGGAAAAAGCGATGGTGAACCAAGCGCTTTCCAAGCAGTTGAGGAAAGGATACACACAGAAGCCCCTTCATCGATCATGGTACCAGCCATGACCATTCTATAAGCTTGTACAATGATTTTGAATGGTACACTAGCTGGTAAACGGGGTCTGCCTAGTAAATTCTAGTCAAAGGAAACAACTAGGTTGCTTGGAGGTGGGACCGAATAGACGACCGAATATGACTCTGATGAACTTCCTTCCTGCGATAAAGGAACAGGTGGACTACCCCCAAGTTCATCGAAGTCTGTGTTTATGAAAAGAATTTGAACGGTGTCGTTCTCTTTCTCTTCAGTGACGGTATCATTCGAAGATGAACACTCTGAAGGCAAGACCAGGTCAACTGCCGTCTCGACATTTTGAATTTTGTCTGGTATGGATTCAAAGGGTTCATTTTCAATGATAGATGCTTTGGCTGACCACAATGAAGGGCCAACCGGATTTTCATCCAGTGGAGGACTTGGCAAGAATTTTTTATATCCAGGAGGAAGCCGTAACGGTGAAGTAGGACGGTCATCCAAAACTCTTTTATATCCGTCAAGGAAGAGACAACGGTGGATGGCATGATTGCCTTCACACAATTTACAAGGAAATCTGGGATTCCTTTTCTGTCCAGGTGCTTCACTTTCACTGGTTGACAGTGAGCATTCAACATGATCGCCAGAGGTTGATGTTACCGGATGGTGCAAACGAGGAGACCAGTCCCTTAAGGTCCGAGGGATGCAGGGACAATCTCGGTGATAGTGGTCTCCATTGCAAATGATGTAAGGAGATTTAGGTTTTGACTATGCGGTGTGTGGAGTTTTTGCTAGGTGATACTTGGTTGCTCCCTTTCGATTTTGGTTCCTTTTTCTTCTTTTCCTTTTTCTCTTTCTACTTCTTCTTCTTCTCAGTTACTTGACTTTTAGTTTTACCGGCTTTATCAAGCGAAGAGGAAGGAGGAGGAGGAGAATCAAATAAAGTAGAAGGTTGGGAGGCAACTCTAGTGTCATCTAGTTGCTGACTAGACTGTTCAGGAATTACGAGATTCTGAACGACAAAGGTAGAGAAGAGCCAGACAGGCAAACCAATTGTCAACACTGGAAGTGACAAAGTGGCCATATGGGGTGCACCAACATCTCACCAAGAGAAGAAGGGACTAGGATTTCCTCCAAGGGAAAATCCTTGGTTGGTAGACTCCATTTTCTCAACCTAAAGACCAACGAGGGAATTTGTGACGTTATTCCAATTAAAATAAATTTTAGACACTTGGACACAACTTGTTTTTTCAATTTTAAAGAGTCGAGAAAAAAAAAAGATGACTCTAGTCACCTTCAATTTTTATTGAGCCTGAAGTGACAAGCGCTCAAAAGACCTTTTCTTTTAAGGAGTCTGAAAAGGAGAAAAATGGACTTCTCTGGAGATATAGGCAGAGAGGATTACCAAACCAATCACAAAACTGCAGAATAATTTTTACGATACAGTAGTCAATCTTCCCGAATGTTGTGCTCAGTGCATTGCGATCAATAGGGTGGCAGACATGGCTTCCTAAGGATAAAGGATGCAATGTATTGTGGTCTCCCAAAATATACTCGACGGTGCGTGGTTGCACAAGTCCGTACTGACACTTGCCGTCTCAGAGTGGAGGAATCACCCAACAAACAATGAAAACAACAGTTACCAGGTTTAATGACGCCAGAATACGTCTCTAGCCTAGACCTCTAGATGTTGTGCATTAGGTTCCAAACCGTTGTTAGATTCATTAAATTTATTTTAAGTTGATCTTGCTTAAAAATTTTCCTTTCAGGTTCACCACGTGATGTGTATACAATTCGTAAAATGTAGTCTAAGATGATAAACGAATGTTTAATCTTCTTTTGGAAATGAAAATCCTAGCTACTAAGGAAAGAAATTTAAGAATCTTTCAGCAAAGAGCACAGAGCAGTCACCAAATGCATTGTCCTAAATCAAACCAAGAAGTCTAAATGCAAATGCACATGCATGTATTTGTTTTCAGCCTTCTTAATTTATGAATGATGATAAGAAAGCTATGTGAAAATCAGAATTATTTTCAAAGCGACAATACTCAACAAATTTATTTTCAAAATGAAGTGAAGGTAAGAGAGACACTTTGCGATTTTGAAATGAAAATTGCTTTTCGACACTTTAAAAACTACTAATTCAAATCATATGCAGTAGTAATTGTATAATCGATTATCAAGAAAGATGGGATTGTCTTCTAAAACTGAAAACGACAGCTACGACACTTTCATATCAAGAAACGATTGTCGACTATGCTACTTTTTTGCAAAAGAGAACTGAAAATGGCGCACAATACATAAAAACACTTACAGTTCTTTGCACTATGGAGGCAGAATAATGTAAGAGAAAGGGGTTTTCACAGAGATACACTGGCCACAGACAACAAAACTCTTGAATAGGACTGAAAACAGTGAGGAAAAAACCAAAGTCTGAAGGTAAAGTTAACCTTCCCTGACCATCGCACCTGTCACACTGTGAATTTAGTATGCAGCGCACCTACTGCACTTGGGAAGTGCGATGCATACAGACTGCCTTGAAGGCAGTGTGCAATGGTACCAGTGCGAGACTTTAAATGAGTTTTTACTCACAATTTGCAATTCAGTTCAGGGATTTAGGCTGAGTAAGTGATGTTCAGTATTTGTAAATCACAGGGGTAGATCTAAGGAGGTTACTAGAGCCACCACTTAGGGCAATTAGACTGTTTGCAGATCGATTGTTTAATTCATAAACAAAACCTAGAGACAGACTGAAGCAGCATTGATCTACTTTGCATTTGTATAACAAATGCAGTTCAAAGGCTAGCTGGCTTGGCTTCAGGCTCTGTCTGTAAGTTTATAAAAGAAACAAAGATAGGCTAACAAACAATCTAGTCGCTCCCCAGCGGAGTCGCCATTTTGTTACCGGGAATAGTGTCCACTCAGATGCTGCTATTCCCATGAAGACTGGTAGCTATCTTAGAAACAAACAAGTAAAGTATACTTTCATTTTCCTTTATGAAAATAGATAAGAGTGGAACCAAGGAGACCAACCTTAGTCTTGTGCTTGATTTCCTTGTTTGATTCCTCTCCTTCCTGATAGAGCTTCGTCGCTTCTTCGTCGTCTGCCCAGCTTCAAAGAGCATCTGTGGAATCACAACAACATACTACTATTGAAGAACAAAGATCTATATTCATAAATAACATAGGACCAGATGTGTGTGAACCATACAAATGCATATATAAGTAAACATACAAGAATATGGAAGAAAACTTGAATAGCTTTATTAAGATGAAAAGGAGCAAGAGGATTACAACCATATGTTCTAACCCAGCATCATCCTCCAGCTAGAAAGTCCTTCTTCACCTCAAGTAAAGCTTAGATCACCCAACACTATGAATATACACCAGAAAACCAAATAGCACTTCTCTACAAGATACAAGCTTCCAGCCTCTGGATCTTTGTGATGAGGGATCCATATATAGATGATTGTAGGGAGGTGAGTCATCTTCTGGGGTCTTGATTAGTGTCCTCTCTCTGATAGTTCCTGCTTCCACTTGGAGAAT
>APFE030387129.1:2017-27241 GCA_000404065.3 Pinus taeda
CATTGAAAGGAACATAATGAAAAAATAAAGCTGGTAGTCTCGCGTTTTTGAGATTCCAGTGGGAAATCTCTGTGTATATGTGTTTTATGTGTTATGCTCTCGCATTTTTATTTTTCATGTGATTTAGAATTCATATGTAGGTAATTTCTGTATGGGGTTAAAACCTACAAGGTCCCCTTGAAATTTTTCCCTTAGTACATCTCGGACATGTACCTTCATGCTCTTCTTTGAATTCAGGCATCCCAGTCACCAACAGACTCACATCAGGTAGGGTTTTACATAAACCTCCAATGCCATAGATCAGACATGGCCCCCAATGGACCTCCTGCAACGCGATACAAATTGCCAACCCTGAATTCAAGAGTAAAAGAATCTTCAAAATTCCTTTTCCAAACACGTACCTTTCCATCGATGAATGCCACCTTGTAACATTTGTCTTACATTGCCGAAATGGACACCAAGTTCTTCTTGAGATCAGGTACATAAAGAAATTCTTGTAAATGAATCGTGTTACCCTCATTCAATTGAAGAGTAACATTCCGTAGACCCTTTACGAGATAGGTGGCATCATCTCCAAGAATAATCTCCAAGTTTGTTTCCTTCGCTTCCTTGTATCTGGTGAAGTGCCTTGAGGAACCACTATCAATAAGCCAATTTCACAAAGAGTCTGAAGGAGAGGTAGTGGAGAGGGCCAATATAAGTTAATGCTCCTTTTTCTTATCAGAAACAACATTTGATTCTTCATACCTGGATTTCCTTGCTTTCTTGAAGAGTTGGCCATTTCCTTGATGACCTATATTTCTTTTTCATTTTCCGTTGTACCTATCATTCCTTCAATCATTTAAGATGCCCCTGGAATGCTTGTTATCATCATCAAGTAATGTGTCCCTTCTATCCAGGCACTGCATTGCATAATGGCCAAAATTATTGCAAGAAAGGCATCTTCCTTTCCTTCCACCCTTAGTGTACTTGTTCTTTGTAGTAGTTGGTGCATTTGATGGAGGCTCAGGGATTTTCCCTTCACGTAATCCAACAGTTCTTTCTCTTCCAATGTCAGATCCAGAGACATCTTCCATCCATGATAGACCTTTTATGGAGCTTGTCTTCATCCGGGAAGAGGGATGAGAAACCCATTGAGGCTTTGACCTTGTCCAACTTTCTTTGGTGATTGCTCTTTCATTCTTGCTTGGGATTTGTCTTCGCGTCAACTTTGATACCATGTTAATTTTAGGTATGTTGTACGCTTAGAGAAATTTACTTCAATTTTTCCATTTTATCTCAATATCAATTCCAATTTAGAAATCACATCATCATGATAGTAAAGTGTAGATAGAAAATAAACATAAACATTAGAAAACAAGCCAAGACAAGAGGACACAAGATGTGGCGCCAGCTAGGGACAAACCCCAATGTGGGGAAACCCTTGATCAAATCTTCTTATATTCTTCAATAGTTCATCAGAGAGAGAGATAGTACATATACATTTGAAGCCAACACTTTCACTTGCCAAGATAGGAGATCAGACATCAGAGATCTTCACAATTAAGATGACACAAAGCAGCAGATGATAGGCCTAGATCATCTCAACCAAATACCCAGAATACTGAAGTTGTCCTCCTATAAATTTCTTCCTCCTTTGCTGCTTCCTGGATCATGACAAGGCTACTGATTTGGTACCTTTCATCTGCAATAAGGACTGATGCATTTCATAGCAGACCTGGACACTAGATAGAGCACAAATGTTTTGAGCTACAACACTCAAAATAAACTCCACAGTCCACCTATTGGCTGCAGCTTTCTTGCACACATTTTCTCCAATGATACACGGCCTTATAGGGTTTGAACGCAACACTTAAAGAGCCCTCCAACTGTTGGCTATGGCCTGCAACCTAGCCCAATAGTTGACGATAACCTTGTCCCTTCATACAGTGACCCAATCAACCTTTATGAAACAACCCCATAGCTCCTCCTCATCAGATACTTTTGCCCAGAATATCATACCCAAACAATAAGAAAATGGCCATGCTGTCACATACAACAATGTGGCTTTATCCCAACGGCTAGGTGACTATGTAAGGTCTCCTTCTGAATAGTAACTAGCTGTTAGAACCCTAGTTGTGAAACAATATGTAAGGGCCTCTTAGAACAATCAGCGTTAAGTGTGGATTGAGGCCTCTAATAACAACTTACTTAAGACACCATAGAACAACATATAAGGGCTTCTATGACTCACCCTTAACTGTGGATTTATGGCACCTCTTGACTTGCGGTTTAGGGCATAATGGAACAGTAGATCTGGTCTCCTTTTTACCAGCATATTAGGGCCTCCTTATTACATTGTATAGGGATGTTGATCAGCCCTCCCTTTGTTGCAGATAAGGCCACTTCATAATAGTAGATAAGGCCTCTTCATTTACTGTGTATATGTGCCTCCTTTGCTACATAAAACCCTTATTAACTGCAACCCAACTGACCCTTAAATGCTACAGCTAGGGCACCCTTAAATGTTGGCTAAGTCTCTCCTTTAGGACTTCATATGGGAGCCTTCTAGGACAGTGGATTAGGGCATCATTTGTTGTGCTTAGATCTCCTTCATGGTTGTGATTAGGGTGTCTCCTTACCTGCGTTAAAGCTTCTCCTAGCACTACGTAGTAGAGCCTCCTTTATGGCAGCATAGGTGCCTCTCTTCAATGTGATAATCATCCTCCATGATTGCGTATATAGGGCCTATGTCTAGATGTCTTATGACTGTAATTTAGGGCAGCATATAGGTCTCTTTAGACAATGTTTAGATCTAGGGAATCTCCTCTAGGGCAGTGTATTCTCTTAGGGACTTCTCCTTCCACCAAAACCCAAACAAGTGGAGAGGAAGAGATCACAAGAGGTGTGTGTAAAATGACTTGCAAGCCACCTTTATTTATAGTGTAACATAGAGGAAAAGTGGGGTTAATTTGGTTGTTGCCCGGCCTTGACGAATTGTCACTTAACACAAATAAATTCATATCTCCATGAATACATATTGGAATCAGATGACTGATTATTTATTAGTGCAAAAATGAAGTGTATGGCTTCTTCATGTTGATTCCTTTGTTAATAATTGTGTCCTTGTCATGTCCTTGTCTTCATAGGGTCCTCATTATTATGTCCTTGCCTTCTTCAATGTAGGTTCATTATCGTGCTTTCCTTCTTTGCTAATTTTAAGTATGTTTTATGCTTAGAGCAATTTACTTCAATTTTTCCATTCTAGCCCAATATCAATTCCAGATTAGCAATCACATTAGCATGATAGTAAAGTGCAGATAGAACATAAAAAAACAAGCCAAGACAAGAGGACACAAGATGTGGCGCCAGCCAGGGACAAACCCCAATTTGGGGAAACCCTTGATCAAATCTTCTTATATTCTTCAATAGTTCAGCAGAGAGAGATAGTACATATACATTTGAAGTCAACACTTTGACTTGCCAAGATAGGAGATTAGTCATCAGAGATCTTCACCATGAAGATGACACAAAGCAACAAATGATAGGCCTAGATCATCTCAACCAAATACCCAGAATACTGAAGTTGTCCTTCTATAAAGTTCTTCCTCCTTTGCTACTTCACTGATCATGATAAGGCTAGTGATCTGGCACCTTTCATATGAAATAAGGACTAATGCATTTCATAACATACTTGGACACTAGATAGAGCACAAATGTTGTGAGCTACAACACTCAAAATAAACCCCACAGTCTACCTATTGACTACAACTTTCCCGCACACATTTTCTCCAATGATACACGACCTTATAGGGTTTGAACGCAACACTTAAAGAGCCCTCCAACTGTTGGCTATGGCCTGCGACCTAGCCCAATAGTTGACTATAACCTTTTCCCTTCATACAATGACCCAATCAGCCTTTATGAAACAACCCCATAGCTCCTCTTCATCAGATACTTTTGGCCAGAATATCATACCCAAACAATAACAAAATGGCCATGCTATCACATACAACAATGTGGCATTATCCCAGCGGCTAGGTGACTGTGTAAGGCCTCCTTATGAATAGTAACTAGTTGTTAGAACCCTAGCTGTGAAACAACATGTAAGGGTCTCTTAGAAAAATAAGCCTTAACTGTGGAATGAGGCCTCTAATAACAACGTATTTAAGACACCTTAGAATAACATATAAGGGATTCTATGACTCACCCTTAATTGTGGATTTATGGCACCTCTTGACCTATGGTTTAGGGCATAATGGAACAGTAGATGTTGTCTCCTTTTTACCATCATATTAGGGCCTCCTTATTACATTGTATAGGGATGTTGATCAACCCTCCCTTTGTTGCAAATAAGGCCTCTTCATAACAATAGATAAGTCCTCTTCATTTACTATGTATGCTGCATAAAACCTTTATTGACTGCGGCCTATGGCACCTTTAAATGTTGGCTAAGTCTCTCCTTTAGGACTGCATATGGGAGCCTTCTAGGACAACATATTAGGGCATCGTTTGTTGTGGTTATATCTCCTTCATGGGTGTGATTAGGGTGTCTCCTTACCTGCGTTAAAGCCTCTCCTAGGACTGCATAGGAGAGCCTCCTTTAGGGCAGTGTAGGTGCCTCTCTTCAATGTGATAATCATCCTCCATGACTGCGTCTAGATGTCATATGACTATAATTTAGGGTTGTGTATAGGTCTCTTTAGACAACGTCTAGAGCTAGGGCATCTCCTCTAGGGCAGCGTATTCTCTTAGGTACTTCTCCTTCCACCAAAACCAAAACAAGTGGAGCGGAAGAGATCACAAGAGGTGTGTGTAAATTGACTTGCAACAACCTCTATTTATAGTGTAACGTTGAGGACAAGTGGGGGTAATTTAGTTGCTGGCCAACCTTGAGGAATTCTCACTTAACACAAATAAATTTATATCTCCATGAATACATGTCGAAATCAGATGATCTTTAGATCAATCATACACATCTTGATGAGAGGAATCCAAGAAAAATATCAACTGCCATAAATAAGTAGACCCACATGGAGTTTGGTGCTAGTTTCCAATTTTAACATTCTTCAATATAGGGACACCATCATGCTTTCCTTATTCAATGTAGCGACACCATCATGTCCTTAGTTTCCTTCTTCAATATAGGGACACCAACATGCTTTCCTTCTTCAATGTAGGGACACCATCATGCTTTCCTTCTTCAATGTAGGGACACCATCATGTCCTTTATTTCCTTCTTCATCACCTTGTCTCCTTCAACATTATTGGAGGTTTGCCTTCATAAAGATCATTGGAGGTAGGGTGCAAGAGTTGTAGTCACCTTCTGGCATCTTCAAGAATATTTTCCATCCCAGCCAATGCCATATTGACATCAATGACAACCTAGATTAACAAGGTTGTGATTAGATTGACAGGGTGTGTCTAATCATCCGACCACATAAGCAAAGTTGTCGAAGAAAAAATTCTTCTATTGTGTTGTGACCCTTCAATTGCATGTAACAGTTTATATCTTCACCAAATGAGTGATGAAAACACATATATACATTTTGCAATGGTGTATTAAAGTTGTTGTGATTTGATTCGCAACGTGATTGGTCATATTGGTCTGAGCAAGTTAATATTTTTTATAGTTCTACTTTGCTTAAGTTGAGTTTGGACGAGTCCATGAAAATCTACTAGCTATGACTAATGAACTGAGCTATAGATTGTGTCTATAGCATAGCGAACGAGCACATAGGGTTTCCTATGAACAATGTAGACTCACTTCTTGATAGTTGTTGACTCTTTGAAGTCCAATCTAACATGAGTCTCGAACCACATCATATGTAAGATTGTAGGCGCATTGTTTATGTCGAGTCAAGAGCCTCGTCATTTTCAGGAGGTTTGTAGCCACTAGCCCAAAACTCTGTTGACACAACACTTGCACCGAAGGTCTATGGACAACCAGTGATGTTGATTGCGATAATTCTGGTGGATTGATCGTATATGACAACCACTAGGATCATCATATAATCCCTTGAACATGAGTGACTTGGAGGTAGTGTCTTTATCATAAAAGGATTGGCGATACACAACAAGATAATTGATGTCGGGAAACACAACTAGTGAGTCATGAATATTGTATATGCTTAGTTACAAGTTCAATGCCCCCAGTAGTAAGGTCAATGTTTTATTATTTGTGGCTCATTAAGTCCACTTTGTTACCTAATTAGCAGTTAACGGTGGCTGGTGCTAGAATCCAACATGGCACTTGGGAAGAGATCTTTTGTAGAGAATTTAATTTATAATATGGCCTATTTTGGTTATTTTGAATTTCTAAAGCCAATATTGATCCAAATTTTATTCTAGAAGATGTTTGGAAATCAAGAATCAATTACGAACATAAATAGAGTTATGTGATGTGTTTTTGATGACCAGAATCTCTTGAATTTGATTTGAAGCTCTATGAGCATGTTGAAGATATTTTGGATACAAGGAAACATATTCCAAAAGGCAGTGTGATCTACAACAACATAATCTATCTTATTCGGTTATATTCTATCTTCAGGGTGATAGGGTGGTGGAAGGCAAAGATTGAAGTCTCCTTCAGGTTGGTTCCTGAGAACACTTTGTTACAGACAAACCATTTGTGCACAGAATAATAATATGTAGATAAGGTGTATATAATTATTTTTTTATTATTGAATAAGAATTGAATTGGTGATTACATGCCTTCATGGTGGTTTCCTATATAGGCATTGACTCACCACGAAGGTGAATGGTCACGTTATTTGACCTTTGACCCTTCATATCTATTAGTTGTTATTAATTAATTTTTTTTTTATTATTATTTTTAATATTATTTATTTAATTAATATTTCATGGATTATTTTATTCATAACTTTGCCATCCTCTTAGAGATTCATTGTCCTTAAAGCATAAGCAGAGTTTTCTTTAATTGAACATGTTATGGGATGTTGTTTATTTTCTTTTATGAATGTGACTTTGTTTGCACCTTGTGTGTTGGTGAAGTTCTTCTATGTATTTTCACCTTATTTGAAGTTGGGAGCGTCAACATCATATAATTTGTAGTGTTGACCTTGTCAATTAAGCTCTAGGAATTGTTCTTCAAGGTTTGTAGTATAGTTCCCCAACTACATTAACCATTGTGCATATAGCACTATATCCATTTATTTGAGTGGTAAGGCATAAAATTTTGTCTGTAGTTCTAGTTCTTGTATCTGGATTGAAACTTTCTGATATTCTCCTATCTCTTCGAACTTTTGCTCAGTAGCAACAGTCATGGTTAGATCCTTGATTGGGCACACACAAAGATTAAGTTGTTTAACAAGATCAATATTTATACAATTATGAGTACTACCAAAATGTACAAGTATATTGACATTTTTGCCTCTTATGATCCCTTTAAGCTTTAGGGTTTTAGGGCGTAATATCCTTGTCATGTATGTTTGTGGTGTTGTAATCTTAGTGTTCTTTCTTCTTGGAGGTTGGGTTCTCTTCTTTCAAATGTGTGGTGGAACGCATTTTGCAGTCGTTGCTTGTTTTTTATCTTTTGAAAATTTTCTTTATTTGTCCTAATTTTTCCAGACACATGAGATTGTAGTTAATGATGTTTCTTGTGATGTTTCCTCAGGGTCTAAATCTGCATTGTGCATTATAGCGATTTCTTCATAAGGTTCTTATACTTTATCTTGCCTTCCATCTATTATTTTGTAGTAGCGTAAGGACATATCTTCGCATTTATGTCCTAGTGTCCAATATTCTCCATACTTATGACAATTGCTTTTCTTCTTTATCCTTTTCTCTAACTCATTACTTGAAGTGTCTAAATTTGTTCTCAACTTCATAAGTATATAATTTCTTTTTAAGGGATCTATGTCGTGACATCCATTTGTATCCACAAGATCTACATTTGTTTATCTTCTTATCTAAGTATTGTTGTTGGTTTTTATCTTCATTGAATGATGGCATGTTGAACATATTTTTTTGTTCAATAAATCTTGCCACATGCTTAGCCTCTTTAATAGTGTTGGGCTTGTATAGTTTCATTTTTGCATGAGTATAATCTTTAAGTCTGCATATATACATCTTCAATAGTTGTTTGTCAGTGAATATGTTGTGTTGTATTGCCAATACTTCCCATTTGTGAGTATAATCGCTTACAGAGCCCTTCTGTTTGAAATGTATAAATTTGTTGTATAGGTCGTCATCATCTTCATCATGAAATATTTTTAGTAGTGTTGTAGTGAAACCTTGCTAGTGAAAAGAAAAGACATCACATTTTATCATCCACCAAAGAAACCAATCATATGCTTCACCCTCTAAGGTATTGGATACGATCATTACCTTATTTCTTTCACCTAATGGTGGATTTTCTCTTATTCATGGATTGTTTTATTCATAACACCCTTCAGGGTGGAAGGTGGTGCAAGTGCAGGTTGCTGCCGGTACAACAAGTTGGTGCTTGTGTAGATTCAAAATTGCTAATGAAATTTATTAAATCACAAAACTTGAAGCAACTCTACTAATCTGTGGAATTCAATTCACCATCTAGAACACAAATCATAGACATGCAAAATGAAACATCACACATGCACAAAGATTTATCTAGGGGAAAACAACTATTCAAAGCCCCTTACTATCTATATTGCATTAATCGGAGAATAGAGATGAAATACATATGCTTTCTCAAGCCCGAGCACAACCTCCAAGTGTATAGTCTATCTCTCTGCCTAGCTGACTGACTCTGGCCAACATTTAGCCAATTTTCAAGCCCTCCAAGCTCCTATTTCCTTGCATTGTTCCTTTAGGAATTAGGACCCTATTAATTAGGAATTCCTCCAAAATGCTTGCGCAATTCCTTGGATTGATCACCTAACTAATACAATAAAATATACACTCAATCTAATATATAATTAATTGTACATTGCCTTGGAATTTCCATCTCAACTAGGTAATTTGAATTCTCTACATGCATGAGTTAATTTAAGTTAATTGATCCGTTATCTGGATGATCATTGAGTGTGGTTGAAGTTCCACTTCCACAACTTGACGTTCCACTAGTTCCTCCAACAATTAGAATTAGATTAACTAACCATAACTCAATTTAACTGAATTAACTCAACCCAGGATCCTAAAATTAAGGAATCCACTGCACACCACTGAACTTCATGTCCCTAACTCGAATTAACTGAGCTAGACTCCTATTTTTTAGAAATCAACTCAAGCAAACTAAACTTCAACTCATTAACTTGAATTGAGTGTTCTTAACTGAGTGACAAGAGCCATGTCACCTCAGTTAACTCCTCCAAGTTGTTTGCTCATGTGGAATTTCGAATTTTCTCAATTTAATCAAGGCAAAATCAAATTGATACTTTCTTGCTGCATTTTTCAACACCCCCTTTCAACAAGAAAGGAATTATCAACCACCCATATCCTGCACCTGTGGAATGTATTGCATGCAACACCTCTCACTATTGCTGCTTCCACTACAACATCTACAACTAAGAAGCATGCAAAAAAAATTGAATCAACTGTGTCTACAACTATCTACTAGGAAAATTGTGTTGTTGTTGACTCTGTTACTAAACCTCATGCCTTGTTGTCAACACTCCACTGCACTCCTTAGTATCTGATTGACACTGATCCTCCCGCTACTGAACACTGTGGGCCCCTGTAGCAAGGTAACGATCCATGAGGAGAATGCCTCAATGGACCTTGCCCAAATTTTTGTACCTAGGACTACGGGTCTACAATGCCCCACCTCACACCAGGAGTTATAGTGGCATGCATATCAAACTCTAATCTACTCATATTGTTGGTGCTATTGCTTTGCTACTAATTTTGTACTACTTCTCCAACCACTGCAATAATGAGTCTGATCTCCCTAGATCTTGAAGTACTAGCTTCCATAGGGCTGCTCCCTCTGAAACTAGACTCCCTCTTATTTCCGATCTCTGTGTGGGAAATCTCGCTGCTCCTCCATCTACTAATATCAATAATCACTTCTCCTTTTTATGTCACTAAACATTGGTTTGCTGATCTACCCACTAGCAACCTTCTAGATCCATTAATAAGTCTACACATAGGGTCTTTTGGAACTGCCTTGCACCGGGGCTCCATAACTCTACCTCTTAATAGCTCATTAGTTCTTCAATGATCATTGTACATGAGGACTTCAAGGACTGGTTCTAATGTGAATCTTGCTCTAATACCATGTAGAAATTTCTACAAATTTAGCTATGATACCATGTAGAAATTAATGTGTAGATTCAAACCTACTCATGAAATTTACTAAATCACAAGACTTGAAGCTACTCTACTGATTCGTGGAAGTCAATTAACCATCTAGAACACAAATCATAGACATGCAAAAGGAAACATCTTACATGCACAAAGATTTGTCTAGGGGAAAGCAACTGCTCAAAATCCCTTACTATCTATATTGCATTAATCAAAGAATAAAGATGAAATACATATGCTTGCTCAAGCCTGAGCGCAACCTACAACTGTATAGTCTATCTCTCTATGCGACTGACTGACTCTGACCAAGACTTAGCCAATTTTCAAGCCCTCCAAGCTCCTATTTCCTTGCATTGTTCCTTGAGGAATTAGGCCCCTATTAATTAGGAATTTCCTCCAAAATGCTTGTGCAATTCCTAGGATTGATCACCTAACCAATATAATAAACTATACACTCAATCTAGTATATAATTAATTGTACATTGCCTTGGAATCTCCATCTCAACTAGGTAACTCGAATTCTCTGCATGCATGCACTAATTTAGGTTGATTGATCAATTATCTAGATGATCACTGGTGTCGTTGAAGTTCCACTTCCACAACTTGACCTTCCACTAGTTCCTCCAAGAGTTAGAACTAGTTTAACTGGGCCATAACTCAATTTAACTGAATTAAATTTCTATGATTGAAATTAACTCGACCTAGGCTCCCAAAATTTAGGAACCCAACACACAACTAAACTTCATGTCCCTCACTCGAATTTTTTGTAGGAATCAACTCAAGCAAATTGAAATTCAACTCATTAACTTGAATTGAGTGTTCTTAACTAAGTGACAAGAGCCATGTCACCTCAGTTAACTACTCCAAGTTGTTTGTTGATGTGGGATTTCAAATTTTCTTAATTTAATCAAGAAAAAATCAAATTGAAACTTTTTTGTTGCATTTTTCAACATCTTGCAAGGTTTTTGTGCATCCTTTCAATTAGAGTCGATAAAACCAAGGGGTTGGTGCCTCCTTCGAGTCATTGTTGGTAAATCAGGGAGTTGGAGCTTCCTTCGGGTTGGCACATGTAAATCAGGGGGTTGGTGCCTCCTTTTAATTGGTGCTAGAGAATCTTGGAAGTTGGTGCTTCCTATAGATGTAATATTTAATATATATATCAAAAGTGTTCCACGGTTTTCTCCCATTTGGGTTTCCATGTAAAAAAATCTTGTGTATTGTGTGTGATGTTGTGCATTTATTTAACAATATTGTTAATTGTTAATATTTCCATGAGATAATTGAAATGGTAAAAGGTGCCTAATATTGATTCACCCCTTCCCCCGTCTAAATTTTGGTGAGTATTCCAACATTTAGTCTCCATTACATATTGTTTCTAGTATTTTACATAATCTATAAATTCTAGAGACTTCCTAGAATTAGAAAATTACATTTTGAAGATACCCATGAGATGCTCCGGCATCACTCACCTTAATCCTTGATTCGAAACTCGTGTGCTTAATAGGAAGGTTCCACTCACTATTTTTTATGAGTCTTTTATAAAATTTTGAATCATTTTTCTTGAAGATAGGTGCATGATACACAAATGTTCTATTTTTATGCTATTACTCATTCTTCAAAAGGAAATTGCACCCAAGTCTTAAGATAAACTTTAATTTTTTCACTTGTATCTTTGATAAATATTGTATAGGAGGAACAGCCCATCAAATCTCATAACTAATGCTAGAGTGGGTGTGCTATACATAAGGCTTATTTTAGACTCAGAAAATTGCCATGTTTTATTGCTCACCCTACATATCGACAACATGGAGGCACTTCATCTATAGGCCATTTCAAGAAAGGTTGGTAAGTTATGTTAATAACATGGAGTGATTTTATTTGGACTCCATTCTTGGTAATTCATATAGTTTTCTTGGCAGTGATGGAGTCTAATCCTTAGCACTAATTCCTAGAATCCTCTCTTTCATTCTATTCAAAGGACTATTTTATTGCTAGTTCCCAATATCATTCAATAACAAAGTGAGGAATTTTACTTGGTAGAGTGATTACGATTTTTCTAGAGTCCTATTATTTTTCAATATTCTTCCATTAGAGGGTGAGTAAGTGCATCCTACACGTGAGGTTAATTATCATTTCCATCAAGACACTTTGATTGTATCTCATTTCTAAGCAATGGTAAGGAAACAAGGATCTTATCTCTTCAATGTCTTTGGATACATAACTAGAGTATTTAGAAAATGTGTTTACATCTTTGGAATAAAAGGGGAAGTATTTTTTTTTTATCATGGATGCATTAACATACTTGTTATAGTTTTCTGATTTTCGTAACAAATATCTAGCATATTCTTCTACAATTTTCTATTTTTCTAACTCCATACCCTTAGGATTCAAGCATCACCTCATTAAAATTTAATGAACAACAATTATTTCACGCTTTTACAATACTGACACTCATATATATAAAGTTTTTCCTTATATATTTGAAGATACAAATACTAGATTTGCATGGAAAACAAGTCCTTTAGTACAATTTAAATGTAAATATGTAACTTTTGATTTATTTCTTCTTCTATCTTGCAAAAATATAGTTTACAAGAAGTTGATTTTGCAGATCTAAGTTATTTTCGGCATGCCTACCTTCATATTTTGACCAAAATTACCCATGAGTCCCTTTTGTGGCTAGAACACTCTAGCCTCAAGTGTAAAGGAACCAACCCACGGAAACAATGGTCTAATTCATACCTACTATGTTATCAAATGCTTTCAAGCACTAACAAGACCATACAACTAAGTTTTGGAAGAATTTTGATGTCCACATAGAGATATGGACACTTTAATGACTATTTGAATAGTAAGATAATCATATTCATTAAATGTTTGTTGCAATGGTTAAAACCTTGAGCACTTGACAAACCCTCTTCCAAATTGGAAGAATTAATAAAAGTTTAAGGCATAAGGTTGTGTAAGTAATGAAGTTAAAAAAACATCTTGAATAAAGAGGGTTAACCTTAGAAGAGGATAGACACAAATTGGAAGTTCTAAAAACATGCATCATAAGAATCTGGTAGGACTTGAACACTACTACGCAAGGATAGAAATCCTTCCACAAAAATGATGTCATCCTAGCTTAAAAGATCCTTAGCCCTTATTTGGTTGCCTTTACCAGTGAAAATAATGCAACATTTGTAGTAGTTCAACATAATATATTAGTGAGACATGGAGATTTCATTGAAGTAACACAAGTTTGACATGGTTTTTGTTGATCAGTGGTTGTCATTGATGTCAACCCAAGTAACACCAGGGGCTACCCAAATCTTGCATGGGAATTTTGACTTGACAACTTACTCTATTCTGAGTCAAATATCTTCTAGATGGATTCTACTCATCGAGATGTTTCCATTGATATATGGCACGCCAAGTAATTCTTCACGATTTGAGAGATATTCATGTTTGAAGTTAGTAACCCCAGTTAGTAGGCTAAAACCCTATGAGGTTGTGGCATGGCACTCATAATTGGTTGTGGTCATTGAATAGTCAATAATTAATAATAAAAAAATTGCTCCTAAAATCCTTTCAACGTTCACTTGTTGAGAACTCTCTCAACTCAAGAGATTCATATAAATAATTACCCTCATATTCTCCTCTAGTAGGAATTTTGTGGCCTCAAATAGGTCATCGCGGCATTTTCTCTATAGCTTTTTTCTCCGAAGATTCAAAATCGGAAATTAAAAAAAAATTGAGACAAAATATCGATGAATCTCGTGACTGAATTTCAAATATTGGTACGATGTATTTTCGGAGATATGGTCTGAGGAAGTTAGGGTTTGTGCTGGCTCTCGAATTCCATGTCAAACAAGTGACGATGGGAAAATTGTCACAACTTTCTCTCTAAGAATTGGATTCAAATTTCATAAATAGTCACAAAAAGAGTACGAACTATAGTTTGTTGAGTAGCGTTTTCAGGGTCTAAGGTTGCAACAGTGACACGTGGAACTTTGTAAAAGTTTTCTCTACTAAACCAGTCTATAATCAAGTCATCGTAGGAGATTGGCCATAACTCTTTCTTGAAGAATCCAATATTGATCAGGCCTATGGGGTTCGAAGAGGACTTAGAGGGCTACCAGAGGACGACATTTCAAACCCTAGAGATATGAAATTACATAGATACAACAGATTCAATATAGAGCTCCTAGAAGGAAATAAAAAGCATGCATTCAAGGATCACTGCAGTAAGGACCACACATCAACAGTCAAGGGTAAGTCTCCTAAAACAAAGTATGTATGATTAGTGTTTACATTTGAAATATGAGTATCATCTCTAACATATGTTTTTGCAGGACAACGTAAATACATACAAGGTCTCGGTTATATTTCTATGTCTCTATATGTCACAGTTAGTTTTGATACCGCATTTCAGATGTCCTACTCTTGATACTACATATTTGATGCTATATATTATTGATGCTACACAAAGTCTGCTAAATCTATATGATGTTGTAAGCTCATGTTACTTGTCTTCTCATAGTTGATAGAATGATCTCTGTTGTTGTACTTAGAACTTGGTCCATCACAAGTCTAGTGTATGTCATCAATTTTTATTGTATATATCTTTAGGTTAGTTTTGGATATAGTCTTGCATAGAGTCCATGCCTATATCAAGAGTGGGAGTCTTTGTCTACTGCTACAACAAGTCAACAACAAAAGTGACAGGCACACTTCAGGTATGCATTGTAATTTTAATTTGTATTTTTCCATTATTATACACTTACATGTGTTTTGTAGGCACACGTAAGTCGAAGGGTATTTTGTTTTCTTTTGGGATTGGTTTCATTGGGAAAATTTTGCATGAAGGTAGAAGAAGATTCAAGTACAAATTCAAGAAAGAATTCAAGAGCAAAAGTATTAAATCAAAGGAAGCATTGCAGCAGGACATCATTTGAAGACATGACAACGATCCATATATTGTGAAGAAGTGTCAAGGCCAAGAGTCATCATTGTAAAGTTGTAAAAGAGTCATTTGTAAAAGTGTCATCATTGGAAGAGTCATTATTGTAAAAGAGTCAATCTGCCTAAAGTCGAAAAGGCAATATTGGGATATATAGGAGTCTTTGTTAGGATGATGTCATGGTTGGGTTGCAGGTCATAGTATGGTTGGGTGTTCGGTCAAAATCATTGGAAATCATATTGTATCATAGATCGTTGTCCCTAGTACGTGCATCCACACTCTTGTCTCATTCAGTCATTATAGGGTGGCAGGGAGGTACTAGGCTGGTGCATGAAGTCACCTACAGGTTGGAGCAGGTGAACACTTCAAGGTGGTAGGTTGGTGTTAGGGCGAGTTGTGGCTCGCTAGAGTATTGGGGCATCCATTCAGTTGATTATTGAAGAAACCAGGGCGTTGGGGCATCCTTCCGGTGGGAGCTGGAGAAGAATGTTTTTCTAGAATTCTAGGAAGTTGTTGCCTTTATTTCAGTTGGGGCTGAAGATTAAAGAATTTATTAGAAAAGAATTCGATGGCTTTTGATTTGGAGGGGGTTTTCCACCTAAAATTATTGTGCCTACTGTGTTCTTTTATTTACTATTATTACTGAATAAAAATTAATAATAATTGAATATTAATTAATGCTATGAAAAGATTTAAAAGTGCTAATTGCTAAGGAACACTGATTAACCCCCCCCCCCTCAGTATTTTCAACAATTGGTATCAGAGCTTGGTTCCTTCAATAGTAGTCTAACAACTAGAAGGAGATCATGGAGTATACTAAGAATAGAGTTCCTTTGTTCAATGGAAATAACTATACACATTGGAGTGGAAGAATGCAGGTTCATTTGCTAGTGCAAGGGTACGAAGTATGCGAAATCATTGACAAAGGCTTCACACTGACCCAGGGTGAACAAAGTGAGAAAAATATGGTATATGATGCAAAGGCTAAAGATATTATTATTAGTGGGCTTATCAAATCTGTTTAGCTTAAGGTATTGAGTTGTAAAACTGCTAAAGAGGTATGGGGCATGCTTGAAAATATATATGCAGGTGACTCAAAGGTGAAAGAAGCAAAGCTTCAAATTTTCAAAGCAAAATTTGAGCAACTCAAAATGAGGGAAGATGAAGATATTGTTGCATACTTTCAGCGTGTTTATGAAACAAAAAATACATTGGAAGGTTTGGGAGAACTTGTTGAAACGAAAATGGTTGTCCGAAAGATCCTCAGAACCTTGCCAACAAGATTTAACCCTAAGGTATCTGTCTTGGAAGATAGATCGAATCTGACCAATCTCAGCATAGATAAATTGCATGGAATTCTTACAGCATAAGAAATGAGGATTGAAGAAGAGGATGGCATATCTCACTTAGAAACAACATTTGCCGTGAAGAATAGTAAGGACAAGCAGACTCTGAAGGCAGAAAATTGCAATTGTAAGGATGAGGAAAATGAAGAAGATGAAGAGGAATTCTCAGATAAAGAGTTTTCCTATTTCACGCAAAAATAAGAATAGGTAAAGGAAAAATCAAAGGTAAACTTCCATTAATATGTTTTGATTGTGGTGAGGTTGGGCATTTTGCAGCCAAATGTCGTCACAAAAGTGAGGTTGTTACGAAAGGAAAGAAAAGTCCTGGGAAGTTCAACAAGCAAGGAAAGAAGAAATGGTTTAAGAAAAGTTTCTTCTCCAAAGAAGACAGTGATAACGAAGAAGAATTCAACGGAAGAGTATTGTTTATGGCCAAGCACAATAAGCAAGAGGTACCTGATGAAGAAGGATACGAAGAAGAAGAAATGACTGAGGTTGAATTTCAAAACGAAGTAATCAGGGTTATCAAAGAGCTCAAGGCCGAGAAGAAGCACGTCAACACTCTTGAAGATGAATTAAAGACAGAAAGGGAACAAGCCCTAAATCTTAAAATCAAGGTTGAAGAATACAAACGAGTTGAAGAATCGCTAAGGAAAGAGTTAAAGGAAAGCAACAACAAAAGAGAAGCATTGGAAGTTGAAATCATTTCTTTATGAAAGGAAGTAAAAAATGGAAAAACTCTTCAAAACTATGCCAATAGCTCAAAGACTTTGGATGAACTCATCAACAACCAGCGATCATGCAGTGACAAGACTGATCTTGGTTACAAAGAAAAATTCAAATATGAGTCAAGTCCTTCTATGACAACTAAAGAAGATGGATATGCAAAATCTACCAAGCAAGTAGATCTCCCAGCTAGATTAAGAGATCAAGATTTGCAGGAAGAACCTTGGAAGACAATTCCTCGAAGAATATTTCCTCCCAGGTATCAACCTATCTTTTATGGTCATTATTATTCATGTGGAAATTTTGGACATATAGCTGCAATATATCACATGTATGTTTGGAATGAATATAATTCCAAGAGATCCTTCAAAAATGGATATTCCAGAACTCGACATAATATCAACAAATTTGATCGTTTGAGAGATGATGCCGAATGTTACAAATGTAGTGATTTTGGACATATGGCTAGGATTGTGAAGTTCCAAATAGGTACAATTATTATCGGCAGCACCCTAGAAGCAAATTTGTAGGATAACGAGATAAACACCAAACAAAATCTTCTATGAAGAACATCGAATGTTACAAATGTCATAACTATGGACACATAGCTCATAAATGCAAGTACAAGATGGAATCAAACATGAATGAAAAGCTTGACCACAAGAATAAGAAGGTTTGGAAAGGAAAACAGGTATAGGATGAACAATTATAAGATGAGCAAGAAAAGAAAGAAGAAAACAAGGTCCCAACAATTATGATTTCATGATTCGTAACAGATTGTGAGGAATCAGCAGCTGCTTTGGTTAATGACTCGAGTCAAGACACTCCGTTAAATGACACACTATTATGAACAATTCAGCTTATCAACTCCTATAAATTTGAAGATGAGGAGCCTATGCAACAGTGTATGGCACAAGTCTATGATTGACAGACAGATAGTTTGAACAAGATGGCGGTTTCATAACAGGTTCAGGGGGAGCAGAACAGTTGAAGGAATCAATTTTGAAGAAACATTTGCTCTCATTGCCAGAATGGAAGCTATCATGATGTTTCTCGCTTATTCTTACTCAAGAAAAATCAAGGTTTACCAAATGGATGTTAAGTCAGCTTTTCTAAATAGTGAATTGGAGGAAGAAGTTTACATTGAACAACCTGAAGGTTTTCTGCCCTCTGACAAAGAAGACTACATATGCAGATTAAAGAAGGCTCTATATGGTCTCAAGCAAGCTCCTAGGGCTTGGTATGATCATCTTGACGGTTATCTACATCAACAGGGATACAAGAAAGGATGTGTTGACATCAATGTTTATGTGAAAGTGGATTGAGATAACCTAACAATTATTGAAGTATATGTGGATGATATAAACTTTGAAAGGAGTGATGACAAATTAAGTAAAGACTTTGCCACAAAAATGCAAAGTGAGTTTGAAATTTCTATGCTTGGCGAACTGACATACCTTTTAGGGCTTCAGATTGCTCAGGAGGATAAATGAATATTCATATATCAAACTAAGTACATTAAGGAAATGCTAAAAAAAAATTCCAGATGGAAGATTGCAAGCCAATCCTTACCCCCATGATAACAGGTTGCAAGTTAAGATTAGAAGATTCGTCAAAGGATGTGGACCAAAGGTTTTATAGATCCATGATTGATAGTCTCCTATATGTGACAACCTCTTAGCCTGATGTGATGCAAGTAGTTGGACAAGTATCAAGATCCCAAGCAGCACCAAAAGAATCTCATATTATTGTCATCAAAAGAATTCTTCGATATCTTAAGGGCACAACGGAATATGGTCTATGGTATCCCAAAGGAAATGATTTGTTTATCCAAGCTTATACAGATGCAGATTGGGCAGGAAGCGTTGATGATAGTAAGAGTAATAGTGGAGCAACATTTTATCTAGGTGGTTGTCTTATTTCATGGTTAAGTAAAAAACAGTCTTCAATTTCGCTATCCACAACAAAAGCAAAATATATCACGGCAGTAGCTTCTTGTACACAAGTTCTATGGATGAAGAAAACTTTGAAAGATCTTCAAGTCAAGTTTGATGAGCCTATTCCCATCTTTTGCGATAACACCAGTGCCATCAATATTTCCAAGAATCCTATAATGCATTCCAAAACGAAGCACATTCTGATTAAATATCATTTCGTTAGAGAGCAGGTCGCTGAAAAGAATATCAAGCTTGAATATGATGGCACAAAGTAACAAATTGCTGACATCTTTACCAAACCATTACCTCGTGAAGAATTTAAGCATCTTCGCCAAAAGCTTGGGATTCTCCCAAGTTTTCATTAGACTCTTTCTCTTATCTCCTTGAGTAGAAAGGCAGAGTGGAGGTGTGTACAGATTTGCAGGATGGTTGTTTGTCAGGGGGAGTTACCCTTTGTCAGTGATGATAAAGGGGGAGAGAAGGCAGTGGGAAGAGGTGTCATGATTGCAGAGGGAGTACTTGTGTTGCCATCAATGCCAAAGGGAGAGATTGTTGATCAGTGGTTGTCATTGATGTCAACCCAAGTAGCACCAAGGGCTATCGAGATCTCGCATGGGGATTTTGACTTGACAACTTACTCTATTCTGAGTCAAGGGTCTTCTAGATGGAGTTTACTCATCGAGATGTTTCCATTGATATATAGCACGCCAAGTAATTCTTCACGATTTGAGAGATATTCATGTTTGAAGTTTGTAATCCCAATTAGTAGGCTAAAACCCTATGAGGTTGTGGCATGGCACTCATAATTGGTTGTGGTCATTGAATAGTCAATAATTAATATAAAAAAAATTGCTCCTAAAATCCCTCCAACACTCACTTATTGAGGACCCTCTCAACTCAAGACATTTGTAGAAATAATGACCCTCATATCCTCCTCTAGTAGGAATTTTGTGGCTTCAAACAAGTCATCATGGCATGTTCACTATAACTTTTTTTTTTTTTTGTGAAGCTTCAGAAGTTAAAATTAAAACCCATTTGAGCCGAAATCTTGATGAACCTCGTGACCTAATTTTAGATCTTGGTACGCTTTATTTTCGGAGATATAATCTAAGTAAGTTAGGGTTTTTGCAGGCTCCCGAATTCCATGTCAAATAGGTGACGTTGGGAAAAATGTCATAACGTTCTCTCTGAGCATTGGATTCAAATTTCGTAAATAGTCACAGAAGGAGTACAGATTGTAATTTGTTGAGTAGCATGTTCAGGGCCAAAGGTCACAATAGTAACACGTGGCACTTCGTACAAGTTCGCTCTACCAAACTAATCTATAATGAGGTCATCATGGGAGATTGGGCATAACTCTTTCTTGAAGAATCCAATCTTGATCGGACCTATGGGGTTGGAAAGAGGACTCAGATGTTGATTTGGAGTAGCATCGGATGTGCCCTAGCCACACAAATTGATGGAGAGGCTAAAGCACATGAGATCTCTAATACCCAAAAATGGTTTGGGTAGATTTTAAACAGCTCGGGAGATATTAAAATAATTAATCTTTTTAATGGAGTCCCTAAGTCTAAACTTAGGGAAAATAAAATATTAATGTGAATTAATATAAAACTGTGTTAGAAGGGTGCAAAAATCATGGATAAAGGCAGAGTTAATCTTAGCCATTGATTATGGACTTAATCTCGGCCATTGATTTGTCAACGAGAAAAGTATAAGAGGAGGCTTGAGGGTCACTTGGAGAACACATTGAGGGAGACTAGTCAGTTCAATTTCTGGAGAGGGGTTAGCTGAGAAATTTGAACTAGTGGTATGGTGAGCAATCAAGAGGAAGCAAGTATAGAATAAAGAGATGGGATCAGGCACTCGAGACTAGCGTTGAGGCAGGAAAGGCAGACGCAAGGCATTTTAGGCAGACGCAGATGAAGCAGGAAATTGTGCAATCACTAGAGGGCTTGCGTGGGTGATGCAGAGAGGCCCAGGGCTGACTCAGTCAAGCAAGGGATGACGCATAATGTCTGGGAGCCATGTAGAGGTCAGCCAAGCTGACGCTGGGACTAGGAGAAGTGATGGAGAAATTTTCTTTGTGGGTAAGCCAGTTTGGTACCCTGTTGTACTGAAGAATTGTTGAATAATAAAATCCTCCCTTACTACACCAATTTTCCCACATTGGGTTTTTCCAGGGATTGTTGTCCAAAATATTTGTGTCAATGTGTTGATCTTGTACATGTGTTTGTTTCTATATTACGGTGTGATATCTGCAACATAATTTAGTTTAATGTTTATTAAAGGAATTCCATAAATAACTTATTGAAGAATAAGTAGGAAAAGTAAATTAGATGTTGCAGTGATAGACTTTTCACATGGTAACAGAGCAAGTAATCAGAGACAAGAAGGGAAAATCAGTTATGGGTCAAGACCACAATGCAGAGGCATCCACGTCAGGGGACTCGCATAGGTTTTCAGAAGATTTCACAAGAGAAAGAGGCTTCGATTTCTCTATGTTGGCTTTCAGGCTGGAAGAAGAAGTGGCTTGTATGACTAGTTTTGCATCATCAGAAGTGTGGTATATAGATAGTGGAGCCTCGTGGCATATGGAGGGAATCAAGGAATGTTTCTGAGAATATCGAGAAGAGAAGATGAACTTTCATATCACCATGGGGAACAAGGCAAAGTGTACTCCAATAGGGAAGGGTACCATAGTTTTTCAAACAGAATAGGAAGAACGGTTCCGTGCTACAAATGTCTTGCATGTACCAGGATTGGGGATGAACTTACTTTCCATGTCGCAACTTCAAGGCAAGGGCTATGATGTCTACTTCATCAAGGAGAAGGTATACATCAAACACCCGAGCTGGAAAAGAAAAGTGCAGATCGAGATCAAAAGTAACACGTTGTATAGATTATAACTAGAATCACCAATGGCACTAATAGGCAATCATGGAGACACGTACTTGAATGAACTATGGCACAAAATAATGGGTGATTTACACCATGGAGCTTTGAGAATTCTCAGGAGCATTGTAACAATAATTCCGAATTTGAGTACGAAATGAGATGATGTATGCAGAGGATGCGCTCTAGGAAAGTATGCCAAGGCTGCATTTCCTAGGAGAAAACACAGGGCCGAGTGTACTAGGATTGATACACTCAGATCTCTTCGGACCTATGTTCGTCAAAGCTCTCAGTGGTGCCGAGTATTTCCTTACCTTCATTGATGACCACTCAAGGAAAACTTGGATTTATTTTCTGAAAATCAAGGATGAGGTTTTCTGTCAATTCAAAGAGTTCAAGGCTCTGGTGGAGAATCTGACTAGGAAGAAAATAAAAGTTTTGTGCTCAGATAATGGTGGAGAGTATGTCGATAAGGACTTCACTGATTTTTGCGCTAACGAGAGCATCAGAAGGGAGTGGACATCTCTATACAATCCAGAGCAGAATGGAGTAGCATAAAGAAAGAACAAGACTATTGTAGAAGCAACTAGAGCCATGATGTATGCTCAAGATATGCAGAAATTCCTGTGGGCAGAAGCATGCAACGCAACAGTCTATGTTCAGAACAGGACTCCTCATCGGGCGTTGGGCAAGATTACTCCAGAGAAAGTTTTCACAGGGAAAACACTTGAAGTCAGTGATTTCGGGATATTTGGGAGTTTAGCATATTGCCGCATACCAGAGGAAAAAAGGAAGAAGCTAGATCAAACTGTAGAAAAGGGATATCTGATGGGGTATAGCGAGAATGCTAAGGCATACAGAATCTACCTTCCAAGGATCAGGAAGGTAGTAGTTGGACGAGATGTAAATTTCATGGAGCAGTCAAAAGAGGAGCCACTAGTTAAGCCTCTACAACCAACGGAAGTAAAAAAAATTATTCCTCAAGTCATGAAGATTCTCAGGATGAGGAGGAGGAGCTAACAAAAGCACCTATTGTAGAGGAAGAACTAGCAAGGAACCTCGTCAGATTCTGCAAGATGTAGAGGACTTCAATGGTGCGCCAAGAAACAATAAGAGGGAATGAAAACAGCCAGAGAGATATTAGGCATTAGTAGCTCAAGATGGGGAGCCTGCCAGTTTCAAGGAGGAAGCTCAACATCAAGTTTGGCTAGACGCGATGGTAGAGGAGTACAACTCCATAATGGTGAACACTGTCTGGGAGGTAGTGCCAAGGCCTCAAGACAGATCAGTGGTAGGTTTGAGATGGATCTACAAGATCAAATACACTGCAGATGACAATGTTGAGAAATACAAGGCCAGGTTTGTGGCTAAGGGGTATGCTCAAAAGGAAGGAATTGACTATGAGGAGACCTTCACCCCAGTAACCAGGTATACGTCTATTAGGACCATGATATCTCTTGCAGCTCAAATGGGATGGGAATTCATCAAATGGATGTCAAAATGACTTTTCTGAATAGGGTAATATAAGAAGAGGTATACATTGAACAACCAGAGGGCTTTGAGACACATGAGAAGAAGTCTCATGTATGCAGATTGAAGAAAGCCTTGTATGGGTTGAAACAGGAACCTAGAGCATGGTATGGTCGAATAGATGGCTACTTGCAGAAGATGGGATTTGTCAAGAGTGACGTGGATCTGAATCTCTACTATTTGGTTGTAGAGAACAAGCCGTTAATCTTAGTATTTTATGTGGATGATCTCTTTCTGACAGGATCATCTAGGCTCATTGGGGACTGCAAGAAGAATCTAGCCACATAATTCGATATGAAGAATCTGGGACGAATGCATTACTTCCTGGGGTTGGAAGTTTGGCAACAGAAGGGAGAAATATTCTTTGGGAAAGGGAGGTATGCTATAGAAATCTTGAAAAGATTCAAGATGGAAAACTATAGACCCATGGCTACTCCAATGATCACCAACTGGAAGAAGATTGATGCATCAAAAGACAAAGATGTTGATCCTACCCTACATAGGCAACTCATATCGTCCCTAATGTATCTAGTCAACACAAGGCCAGACATTTGCTACGTTGTCAACACCCTTAGTCAATTCATGGTGGAACCGAAGAGGGCACACTGGGCAGCAGCCAAACACGTTCTCAAGTATTTACAGGGAACAGTCAATTATGGACTCTTGTACACCAAAGATAAGGATATTAATTTGAGTAGATTTATTGATGTAGATTGGGCAGGAAGTTTAGTGGATCGGAAAAGTACCTCTGGGTACTGTTTCAACATTGGATCAGGAATGACCTCCTGGTGCAGTAAGAAACAGAAGTCTGTGGCTCTGAGCTCATTTCAGGCTGAATATATGGCAGCGAGCAAAACTTCGTGTGAGGCCATATGGCTTAGAAAACTAATTGTGAACCTATTCAGAAGGAATATGGAGGCAACCAGGATCATGTGCAACAATCAGAGTTGCATCAAGCTCTCTGAGAATCTAGTGTTTCATGATAGGTCGAAGCATATTGATATCTGGTGTCACTTTGTTAGGGACTGTGTCCAACGAGGAGCTGTACAGTTAAGCTACACTCCTACAGGAGAATAGGTGGCGGACATCCTCATGAAGGCCCTTAGAAGGACACAATTTGAATACTTCAGGGAAAAGATGGGGATGGTAAAGAAACCGTTTCAGTAGCAGAAATGGGAGTGATAACAGCACGAATGCAAAGGGAGTTGCAGTGCGGATGCAGTGTTGGGAAAAAGGACTAGCAGCAGTATAGATGTAGATGGAGTTGTCGTACAGATGCAATAGTGGCAGTAACAAAGCCATGGGCAGTAATATAGGATGCAACAGTGCAAAGAATGTTGGGTAAGGAGGCTTAGCATTAGCACAAGGACCGATGTCGAATGATCAGGGTCATACTCAGTGAGGAGTATTACTAGAGCACAGTCTTCGTTAAGAGGAAGCGTTGATATGGGGTAGCATCGAATGTGCTTTAGCCATGAAAACTGGTGGAGAGGCTAAAGCACATGAGATCTCCAATAATCAAAAATGGTTTGGGCAGATTCTGAACAGTTTGGGAGATATTAAAATAATTAATATTTTTAATGGAGTCCATAAGTCTAAACTTAGGGAAAATAAAATATTA
>APFE030387129.1:41821-96035 GCA_000404065.3 Pinus taeda
AAAGAAGTAGGGGGTTGTAGCTCCCTTCCAGGAGAGACTGGAAAATGAGAGAGAGTTGTAGCTCTCTACAGGTTGCATCCTGCGTACTGGTAAAGGACTGCACCAGTACAAGACCATTGTAAGAGTTTCTAATTTGAAAGAAGATAGAGACATATTGCAGCAGGTGGTTTTCACCCACATTGGGTTTCCACCTTATATCTGGTGTTCTTTGATGTGACTGTCTGTTTTTCTTGTCCATGCTCATTATTTTATGGTACTGATATGACATGCAAAACTAATTCAAAGAACAAATAAGGAAGATTTATTAAAAGAATTAGATAATACTGATTCACCCCCCCTCTCAGTATTATTTCCAACATAGAGTGTTATAATGGCTAGCTCCAGCACTAGCATGGGTATCTGTAATACCCAGTGCCCACAATTTAATGGGAAAAACTATGACTATTGGGCAATAACCATGAAAGCCTTGTTTGCCTCACAAGACTTATGGGAGTTTGTTGAGGATGGATTTGAAGAACCAGCAGATGAAAATGAGTTTAATAACTTGACTCGGGCAGAGAAAGAATTGCTGAAGAGCTATAAGAAGAAGGACTCTAAAGCCCTCCTCTTCTTATATCAAGCAGTGCATGTGAGTGTGTTTCCAAGGATAGCAACGGCCAAGACATCCAAAGAAGCATGGAAAACTCTCAAGACAGCCTATTAAGGCATGGAGAAAGTGATGACAACAAAACTACAGTTGTTGAGGAGAGATTTTGAGAATCTATGCATGAAGGAGTCAAATAATATTGACTCATTCTTCACACAAGTAATTGGTCTGGTCACACAGATAAGGTCTCATGGAGAGATTCTTGAAGAAAGGAGGATTGTGGAGAAACTATTGAGGGTCCTACCCTCAAAGTTCGATGTGATTGTCACCACCATAGAAAAGACAAAAGATCTCACAAATTTCTCAGTTGATGAACTACATGCATCACTGATAACACATGAGCAGAGATTGAGTAGAAATGAAAACTCATCTCTAGAGCAAGCCTTTAAGACCCAGATGTCCGTTGGAAGAGGAAGAGGTCAAGGTAGAGGAAACAAGAGAGGAAGAGGCAAAATCCAAAACAGAGGTGGAAGAAACAATCCAGCAAATACTCAAGGAAGAGGCAGCAATCCAAATCAGAACCAAGGCCAAGGCAGTAGTCAACAAAGTGGACAACATCATGCTCAAGGACAAAGGTATGAAAAATCCAATGTCCAATGTTATTACTGTAAAAAATATGGGCATTATGCAAATGAATGTAGGAAGAAGCAGCATGATATGAGTAATAGATCTAGTGCAAATTTCACTAGAGAAAATATCAGCTAAGATAATTTGTTGTTAACCTGTAATATAACTGAAACAAAGGGTGATGATATATGGTTTCTAAACTCCGGTTGCAGTAACCATATGACAGGAAACGTAGCCCTGTTTTCTAAGTTAGATCAGAGTGTGAAGTCACAAGTCACACTTGGGACTGATAGTAAAGTTTTGTTATGGGAAAAGGTGAAGTAAATATCTTAACAAGGAAAGGTGAAAAGAAAACCATGGCAGATGTCTATTATGTTCCTAGAATGAAATGTAACCTCTTGAGTATTGGACAAATTGTTCAAAAGGGTTACAATGTTTTCTTTGAGAATGATGTATGCACCATCATGGATAGAAAACCCAGAAAACGATGTATTGCTGAAGTAAAAATGACAAGGAACATGATGTTCCCTCTCAGGATAAAAGTAGATTTGAAAGATGGGGTAGAAATTGCAGCAGTTACACAAGAGGCTTTCCAAAGTGAACCAAAGGATGAATGTAACGAATAAAATATATAATTATAGAAGCAAACAAAGTTCCTTCTATAAATTAATTACTCCAAAAGACTTGGAATATCAAGAAATCCATTAAAGATATAAATATTATATTAAATATATGAATAAGAATAAGAATGATAATGATTTACAATGAGAACAAGAAGCTTGCTTATATATTATGCAAGTGTCTCTTCATGAAGAGTCATGTCCTATTAGACATGCCTCTTCAACCTAATTATTAGCTTAACTTAACTATTATTTATGATTATTATCTTTTACATTATATTTCTATTATTTATATTTTATTCGTTACAGCTACAACCCTCTCTCATTCTTCAGCTTCTCTTGAAAGGGAGCTACAACCCCCTTTAGCTCTTGCACTAGCCAAAATACTAGTACATAGGTGCTGGCCTACTAAAGGCTACAACTTCTCTTTCTTCCAGGGACCACGTTTCATAAATTTTCACACTGGATCCATGAACATCAATCAATCATCAAGAATTTCTCCATCAATCAATCTCCTTTTCACCAATTAGATCTGAATCAAGTAGATACTTCTCTGACAGCTATACCCAAAACACAGTACCAGAAACCACACACCAAAATCTGAACCCAAAACACAGCAGCAATAAACAGAAGCAGTTAGATCACAACTCAAAATATATACGCTATTTCAATAACCTGCAACATGCGTGCATACGCCTTTGAGTTTGGGACAACTTGCGTATACGATGTTTACATTCACTGAACCAGCGTGTATACGCGCCTTAGCTTCACTAAACCTGCGTACAGATCTATAAAGGATAATTTGCTCTTTTAGATATTCAAACACTAATTAACCCAGATTATCGGTGTTATAGATCAAGCAAACGCCACATATAACAGACCAAAATCATACAAAGATACTATCATTCAAGCTTAAAGATTATGACCCATCAATAGAACTTATCATTCTCTTTGCGCTAAGGTTCCTCCTTCATTCAGATCCAGATCTGCACCATAACCCAATTACCAGTATTCCAGATCTAGCACTTTATCAGATATTCAATGATAATTCAGCTTATCATTTGCCACATGATCTCCTTCCTATTTTATAGTCTTAGGCCTTCCCCAATACGACAGTCCAAAACCATAATAAACCAATACCACAGACCCAATACTTGGGATCAACACTTCTGACGAGGTACAATGGTCCAAAACCATAGGTTCAAATACTAAGGACTAACTGCCACAGACCAAAGATAAGTTCCTCAACATATACGCGCCTTTGTAACGCCTAACCTGCGTGTATACGCGTTTTCGTCTAGATGAACCTGCGTATATGTCTTTTCCTTCATTCTGAAAGCCTGAACTGAGATCTGTTATCAAAGAGAGTTGCCATCAAGGACAACACCTGTGCCATGGCTCCAAACCTGTGCCATAATGCCAACAAAGCTTTTGTGGGACAAAACTACCAAGCTAGAAAGCCCCCACAACTATTGACCACCACAACTTAACCTTTTTAATTTGACTTTACTCAACCTATATTTCAGCCTTGTACGAAATAAATGATTTCTTCGCAAGCCTTTAGTTAATCGTACAATGTATGACCCGATTTCTCAATCCTATGCAATCTATAATTCTATCTTTGCTACCGCGCACAATTGTGATTAAAACCCAAGCAAGAGCAAGAGCAATCACCGAAGAGAAGATTGGCAAGGCTATTCTAAAAGAACTATGGGGTCCTCAACACTCTTCCTTGCCGAAGACAAGCTCCATGAGAAGTCTGACTATCATGGATGGAAGATGCCTCTCAATCTAACTTTAGAAGATCAAGGAGTGTTGGACCATGTGAGAGGCAATATTGTTGAGCCTCCGTCAAATGCACCCGCTGCTGCCAGGAACAAATGGAAAACCGATGAAGTCAAAACAAAGAAGATCATCAGGGACTCTATCGACAAGCGCTTGGTGGCCTACATCTCCGATCTGAACACCTCCAAGGAAATCTACGATAAACTGGTGAGTTTATTTAAAGTTAATGATGCAAATCAAGTCTTGTTTCTTAGAAATAAGCTAAAGGAAATTAAGAAGGGCAAAGATGAGAGTATGCAAGCATACTTCTTAAGAATCACCGAGATCAAGAACAATCTTCTATCTATTGGGGAGATTATTATTGATAGGGAAATGGCACTCACGACTCTTGGAGGATTACCATCCGAATGGTACGTGTTCAAGACTACTCTTCTCAACAATAACATAATTCCTAAATTCGAGGAATTAATGGCAAGATGCATTCAAGAAGAAACAAGGATAAAAGAGCAAGAAATGCCCATGCCTAAAGGTCCTCCTGCTGCCTTTTCTTCTCATGCTAAGAAAAGAAATAATTCTGAGACTAAATAAAAAAGAAAGGCTTGACCTAAGGGTGCAAGAAAAGGACGATGTTACATTTGTGATAAAACAGGTCACTATGCAAAGGAATGCCTTGATAGAAGGAACTCTCACCAGGATGACGATCAAAATCCCTCTCATGGCAATCAAAGGAATGGCAAATCTAATAGCAGAGATAAAAGGAGTGCTGGAAATCAAAGAAGAGGACAACCATTCAAGAAGGCTAGAAATTCCAGGTATGAATCTAACACTATTGACAATAAACAGGATGAATATTATCTACCAGCTGCTCTATCTACCTCTGCTCCTCCAGACTCGTTGGGAAATTGGCTTACTGATAGTGGTGTCTCAAGGCACTTCACTGGTTACAAAGAAGTTCTCCATAATCTAATAGAGAAAGAAACTAACTTGGAAATTGTCCTTGGAGATAATATGAAATATTCCGTGAAAGGTGTAGGCAGTGTCTCTCTTAAATTGAATCAAAGTAATACAATCCACTTATAGGATGTATTATATGTACCTGACCTCAAAAAGAACCTAGTGTCCATCTCAACAATGGAAGACAAAGGCTACAAGGTGACCTTCAGGGATGGCAAGGTACGTGTATGGAAAAACAATGTTAAAGATGCCTTCACTCTTGGGTTTCGAGTTGATTCATTATATCAGGCTGGTGGAAGTCTGCTAGGTGTCATGTCTTGTGACACATCTCTTCAATCCGAACGTTGGCATCGGAGGTTTGCCCACCTTCATTATAAAGCTCTACCTGATGTAAGACAAATGGTGACAGGGATGCTCGAATTCCAAGTAGAGAAAGAAGGTGTATGTCTGGGATGTGCCGAAGGAAAGCTCAAAAGGGGACCATTCCCCTCAAGCCAAAGCAAGACCTCTGATATATCGCAGTTGGTTCACTCAGACATATCTGGTATGATGCCTGTGAACTCCTTGGGAGGATATTCATATTATCTTACTTTTACAGATGACTATTCTTGAAAGACTTGGATATACTTCTTGAAAAAGAAGGATGAAGTGTTCTCTTGGTTTCGACACTTCAAAGCCTTGATCGAGAATCAAACTGAAAAGAAGATCAAGATCTTAAGGACTGATAATGGGACTGAATATGAATCTAACAAGTTTCATGACTTTTGTAAAGAGGCAGACATTAAGAGGGAGACTACTACACCATATACTCCTGAACAGAATGGTGTGGCGGAAAGGAAGAACTGTACGATTGTGGAAGTTGTTTGTGCCATGCTCCATGGTCAAATACTTACGAAGTTTCTATGGGCCGAAGCTGCAAGCACCGCCGTATATGTACAAAACCGATGCCCGCATCAATCATTGGGTTCCAAGGCTCCTGAAGAAATGTTCACCGGTAAGAAACCTAACGTATCTCATTTTAGAATTTTTGGAAGCCCTGTATATTTTCATGTGCCGAAAGAGAAAAGGAATAAATTGGGTGCATCTGGAAAGAAAGGAATCTTCGTGGGCTATGGTGAAAATACTAAGGGCTATAGAATCTATGTAGCCGGTTAAAGGGAAGTCTTGATTAGTCATGATGTCACCTTTGACAAAGATATGGCTCTCAGCAAGGTGAACAATCTTCCTACTTTAAGGAGCTCTCAAGAAGCTGACACCAGGGAACCAAAAGAAAAGGATGATGTAACAATGCCCGATGTGGATGAGCCCATGGATCCTATTGATCCACCTGAGCCTTCCTCTTCTAGGAAGAGGCCCTCTTGGCTTAGGGGGCTACTCAATGATGCTGAAGGACACATTGCACCCCGAGGAACCTTCCGTGAAAGTAAGAAACCTAACAGGTATCAGGGATACCTAACCATCATGAGCAAGATCATACAAAATGAGCCTTCATCATTCTTAGATGCCGTCAAGCATCAAGTATGGAAGGATGCTATGACCAAAGAATATGAGTCTATTATGAAGAATGATCTCTGGGAATTAGTTCCCAAACCCCAGGACAAGACAGTCGTCACTTCTAAATGGTTTTACAAGATAAAGCATGCAGCAGATGGAAGTACGGAAAAGTATAAGGCTCGTTTTGTCGCTCGTGGCTTCTCCTAGAAGGAAGGTATAGACTATGACGAGATATTTGCACCTGTTGCCAAATATACCACCATCCGCTTGATCATAGCCCTTGTGGCTTCACAAGGATGGAACCTACATTAAATGGATGTCAAGACCGCGTTCTTGCATGGTTCGATCAAAGAAGAGGTCTACGTGGAGCAACCTGAAGGATTTGAGACTTATGATCGAAAATCTCATGCATGCAGGTTGAAGAAGGCTCTCTATGGGCTGAAGCAAGCACCCCGAGCATGGTATGAGAGGATTGATAGCTATCGGTGAAGCTGGGATTCACTAGGAGTGAAGCTGATCCTAACCTTTACTTTAAGGTTGAAGATGACAAACCTCTCTTACTGGTGCTGTATGTGGATGACCTCTTTCTAACAGGTGCAGACCCTCTCATTCACAAATGTAAGAGGGAGTTGGTTTTTGAATTTGAAATGAAGGACCTAGGACTGATGCACTATTTCCTAGGACTTGAAGTCTGGCAAAAGCCAAGAGAAATTTTCCTATCTCAAGGAAAATATGTGGTGAAGATATTGGAAAGATTCGGTATGGTGGACTGCAAGCCTGTAACTACCCCGATGGAGCTTGACTTTAAGAAGTTAAGCAGTAGCGCTGCTGGACCTATTTTACGAAATGCCACTGAGTATCGTCAACTCGTCAGAACATTAATGTTCTTAGTGAACTCCCGTCCAAATATATGCTCCGCAGTCAACATGTTTAGTCAACATATGGTTGAACCTCAGCACATACATTGGATTGGTGCCAAGAATCTATTGAGATGTCTTCGTGGCACAATTACTTATGGGTTAAGATACACTGCCGAAGATGTGAGACTGCTTGGATACACTGATGCTAATTGGGCAGGCAGTGTGGTGGATTGTAAGAGCACTTCCAGGTGCCGTTTCTCCTTGGGATCTGCTTCGATATCCTGGATGAGCAGGAAGCAGAATTCGATGGCTTTGAGCACCGCCGAGGCAGAGTATATTGCTGCTAGCATGGCCACCTGTGAGGTAGTCTGGTTACGAAAGCTTTCAGTGAGCTGTTTGGATTTACATTGGATACCACTGTGATCCTGTGTGATAACCAGAGTGGGATTCGTTTATCAGAGAATCCCGTATTTCATGATCGCTCCAAGCATATCAATATCAGGTACCACTATATTTGAGATATGGTGCAGTGGGGAGCTATAAGGCTCCAACTTATTGGTACAAATGAACAGGCCGTCGACATTCTGACAAAGCCCCTAGGAAAGGTCAAATTTTTTTACTTTCCGAAAAAGATTTGGTATCGTTCATAAATCCTCTGATGAGGGTCCTGTATGATATATGGAGCTCTTGGAGCTCCAGGGGGGCGCGGGGTACTTCTTTGAGCGACATATGACCACAGGGTGGCTCACCATCCCCTGATGGTGTATGTGTACAGGGTAAAAGAATCAAAACTTTCCCTATGACACCCCGTGGCGACTATGTAACAGGATGATCAGTTCTCTTGTGAGGTCTGGAGGATGTGTTCTCCATGATGATTGTGTAGCAGGATGATTAGTTCTCCTGTGAGGCTTGGATGATGTGTTCTCCATGGCGATTGTCGAACATGATGATTTGCTCTCCTGCGGGCTAGGATGATTAGTTCTCCGTGGCATCCACTGGACAGGATGATTAGTTCTCCTGTCGAGGCATCCTACCCATTCAGTGTGGGACTCATGGGAAGTACCTCTTATCTGATCAATGAGCAGGGAAATGAGGATAGGGACCATAGTAGTACTGATGGACGCATTGCTGTATCTACCATACTCCCTATGCTAGGATGACTTTCATTGATCTAGGATCAATGATACTCGTCTGGGACCAGTGGTAGGAGTTGTACCCACTATGACAATGACTTCGGGTTGGTTGAGGACTGGTCTGGGACTAGTGGTACACACTCTGAGACTGACTTTGAGTCAGTGGAAGATGGTATGATACATCATCGATCACTTCTTCATAATTCGAGCAGAGCAGAGCAGAGCAAATCAACACAAGGCAGAACAGAACAAAGCAGAGCACAGTCAAGCTGTACAGGGCAGTGCATTTGATGGATGAATAGTAGCGATAGACAGATGAATTGCTGATGAAGTTCTCCCTAGTTGAGAGGGAGTGTTAAAATTGGCAACTAGGGCCAAACTCTATGTGGGTCACCTTATTCATGGCTGATAATTTTTTTCCTAGATTCCTCTCGTCGAGAAGTGTAGGATTGATCTAAAAATCATCTGATTCCAATAAGTATTTATGGAAATATGAATTTATTTTGATCATGGAATAATTATCAAGCCGACTAGCAACTCATGTAGGCTCAGAAGCCCAACAGACGCATCTATTCATCATCAACATTTGTATATAAATACAGGAGGTCTTTTCCTCATTTGGACACTCACATCTCATCACATTTCTCTCTCTCCTGCGCAGAAAAGAGGCTCTTCTCCTACTACGCAAAAAGGGACTCTTCTCTCACACATTTGGAAGGAAGGACGCGGAATTTAGGGCTGCAACTACAGATTGGAAGTTTGACCAGTGTTGACCATCATACTCTCTCTCAGAATTGCGTTGTTGGTGGAACTGACTCTTCTCAGAAGGCTGTACATTTTGGTGAAGGAATCAAGGCAATCGGACAGTCGGTTTGCAAGATATTGTCTGCCCTAGTTTAGGGCTGATCTAGGGTTTGCTGCTGCTAATGCAAATCAGATCTTTGTACCATTTCTCTCTACTGAATTATTGAAGATAAAAGAAGATTTGATCAAAGGGCTTCCCCATATTGGGGTTTGTCCCTGGCTAGCCGCCACATCTTGTGTCTCTTGTCTTGGCTTGTTTTTTGTCGATTGTTTAATGTTCTGTCTGCACTTTACTTACTGTACATATGATTGCTAATCTGTGGATAATAATAATAAAAAGAAGTAAACTGCTCTAAGCATAGAACATACCATAACTTAACAACATGGCCCTTGCAACCCCTATACAACCTTGGCACCATGATTTTCAAATTATCTTTCTCAAAGTTTATCACTTTGATACCATTTTAATTTCTCAACCCAACACCTGGAAATTAATTCCTAGCAGATTTTATGTCTCTTGAATAAAAACATAGCTGAGTTGTAACATAAACAAATATTATTAAGTGGAAGCACAATCGATCTCAATTACACACGCGCACAGATTTCTGCCCAATCAACAGTTCTTCATTAGAATATCTTTGGAACCTATTCGAGCTCCCTTACTAGGAAAATGACTCTCTAAGACAATTGCATATACAATAATAAACCTAGAGTTATCCACCTAATGAAGTCCAAGATTTGTCCTTCGACCTTCCTAAACTAATATGAATATGTCTCCCTTGTTGTTCCTTGCACCTTCCTCGGCGCTCACACACTTCAATGGAAGTACTCCACCCTATTATTGAGAGGTCCTTCTCTCAGTGTTTTATCGTTGTGTGGTGTTGTATTTCTCCTCTCCTTCGCCTTGCTTTTATAACTCCTCATTGAGCTAAATCACAAAACCCTAATATCTAAAGTGATTGACGGTTGAGATTAGATCTCACCTCACTTGAGATTGAGATTAAAACATATTCACTAAAGTAAATACTTCAATTTTCCTTAGTTCTTTTAGCTCAATAGCCAACATAATTAATTGTGTTTTTTCTAAATTAGGCTAAATTATAAAATAAGCTTACTCAATACTTCAGCAAGTATCCTAAAGAAACTTCTGGCGACTTTTCGCACACCCAAACACTCAGGCCTGTGCAAAAGTGCCTGTCGGAACAAGAATCATCAACACTTGAAACATAAATGTATGAGAACAGCTGGAAGTCTTTTTCAATGCACATATATTGACGGAAAATCTAGGGTTTGGTAAATATATGCAATAACTTTCACAACAGAATATCATTGAAGTGATAAAGCCAAACAATACATCAACATCTTCATCCCGTTAATGGAAAAGGGGAAAAAAGCATCTTGATGCCTTGCTCCATACTTAAGAAACGGATGAATCAACGTTACACTTAAGTAGAACAAGGGTCCACCTGTTCAAACCATTGGACAAGAACATGCTTCTAAGAATTTGTTCTAGAGGAAAAACATCCCCAGATGACAGCCTCCATAAATCTCAAACATTTTAAACAGCAGAAAGCATGCTAGGGCCAACAATTTGTTATGCTAATTGATAGTACATGTATGCTTGTCTCATTCTGGCAGATGTTGAATAACTTTCAAAGCTTAAAGCATTCAACCTTTGGGTAGAATATGTTTGAATTAATTAACACATTTCACTCCTTCCAAGAACATTCAATTCAAAATATCAGTAGGAAAGGTTACACAAGTGTATACACAATATGTTGAATTGTGAATTGAGAATCCAATCACTAACCAGGGAATACAATCAACATGATTTTTTACAAGACAATTGTCATCTGTACATAGTGAAAGGATGCAAACCATTTTTCACCATAAAAAGTATAATATCAACATCTCTCGAATATCTTGAAAAGTTTCTCCAAACATGCCACCTGTCATTTTAGAACACTTAACAAAATTCAGAAAAAGGAAAGAGATAATGATACTACAATAATTCTAATAGCTATACATCTTAAATAAATACAGACCTGTACAAATGTACCATCATTGGCCATATGATTTGGAGGCTTCAAAAACAATTTCAAGGATGGAAATAGAACATGTTGTATTGTCCATTCCCTCTGGGCCCATCCTGTTTCTGCTTCTGCAAGTAGCTCCTGATCAATATTAGTTTCATTTGCTGGAGTTTCTTGATCTGCATGTAAGAGATAACTGAGCATTACAAAACTCATGATTACTACCAATTTGGATAAAAAATCAAGATGCTGGTCTGCTGGGAAGGACCATCTTAAAATACATAGTGTGTTTAATAAAATTTAAAATAGTCAAAATAGTTAGACATGTAGAGTCTGAGACAGGCAACCATCTTCAGTGGCAAACAGCATATCACTTCTCAAGAAGGCAGTTAAATATATATTGATAAAATAACAAATGGCATGTTAATACGTAAGGATAAATCAATAAACACCTATGTTACACTGCCTCTGGAGATGGGAGCACAGTGGGGAGAGGCAGATGAGTTTCTGGAATGGCTAAAGCACACCCTCAAATTTTCTAGGGGGTGGCAAGTTGGGGATGGAAATGATATATATATATATATATATTCTTACTATTATTTTAAATTCACCATGTGCATAAAAATAAATCATAAATAATAACTACATCATTGCAATAAAATTGTACACATTGAAGTAGCTAAGAAATCTGAAATTCATATTAATAATTATAGAACAAAAATACATAATCTCAAATCTAAAATTCAAGTTGAAGTTTTTAATTTTAGGATGATGAGTCAAGAGGTGTTGAGCAAGTGAACTATTCTCCTAGTGTGACACATGGTAGTTAGTTGGAGGGTATCTATCTATATGACAGTCCAAATGGCCTGGTGCTAAAACACTAACTCTTGCTAATTTGACCTTTCAAAGACCCAATTTGTCTTGCCATAAATGTCAGATCAAAAACCTGAGTTGAATTATTAGACCTAGTTGTCTTACGAGATATTTTGGTCAAATTCAAAAGCAGATTCAGTTTTACTATTCTTGGTTGACATTCTTGCATGTAAACTAATTCACCTTATTACTTGGCAAGCATGATAACTTTGTCAAAATAAAACCTTGGCTCAAATTCCTATTATTGCCAATTTCAACACTAAATCAACCCTCTCTGTTGTTAGGTTTGTCAAATAAAAGCCAAGTCTGTCTGGTCAACCACACTAGATATTTTCCTAATCCTTTGAAAGTAAAAAGGGCCTTTCTTACAGTCACTGCTACTAATATGACCAAGTTAAACAAATTCAACTTCCTTGGCATAATTAACAAAGTTGCAATGTGTGTTAGAGCCAGTCTGACATGTCATAAGAGGAAATGCGCTGAAATGAGTCAGTGCTGGCAGCCTTTACTTCACACAAGAGCTTGTGTTCACAATTAAGCATCCATACAACCTTCAGTGTTTGAGGGAAAAAATATGTGGCTGCTGGGACAGCACACACCAAAGCAGCAACCTAATAATTCCTTGCAAACAATGCTAAACACAGTTCACAAACTTTCCTGTAGGGCAGGAGTGGGCTTAGAAACTGGTCAACCACACTAGATATTTTCCTAATCCTGTGAAAGCAAAAAGGGCCTTCCTTACAGTCACTGCTACTAATATGGCCAAGTTAAACAAATTCATCTTCCTTGGCATAGTTAACAAATTTGCAATGTCTGTTAGAGCCAGTCTGACATGTATTAAGAGGAAATTCACTGAAATGTGTCATTGCTGGCAGCCTTTAGTTCACACAAGAGGCTGTATTAACAAATAAGCATCCATACAACTTTCATTGTTTGAGGCAAAAAATATGTGGCTGCTGGAACAGCACACACCAAAGCAGCAACCTAATAATTCCTTGCAAACAATGCTAAACACAGTTCAGCAACTTTCCTGTAGAACAGGATTGGGCTTAGAAACTTGTTAAATGTGCCACACAGGAACAGACTCAAAGACAGTCTACTTCACCTTCAGGACAGAACTAGAAGGTTTTCGTCAACAATAACTGTGTCCCTGATTCATGCCACAGGAAGTAAAGATTGGCAGACTTCTTAATTATTTCTAAAGGGATGTCATTTTCAAGCAACAGTAATTATAGGCTGGAGTCCAGCACTGAGGGTTATTGCTTTAGACAGTTAAGTGACAGAGAGAGGAGAAAATAAATGCCAACACTGAAGAGGAGTATTTTTAGCGTTTATCTTTGGAAGTTAGCATAAACAGCAACTTTTCACGCTAAAAGCTCATCCAAAAAAGCAAGAAAAACCATCCAAACATCAAAGTAAAACCCAGTCAAAATCAGCTCAGACATACTGCTTTTTTCACAGGGATGGCAGAATGGTACCTGAAAAGTCCCCAAAATCTGCCCAGGATGGGTTGGGAATGGCTTGGAAGCCCCCAAGTCCTCAATGACGTCCCCAAAAAATTGGGGACATTCCCAACCCCTATAAAAGTCCCCGGAATGCCAGAACGTCAGGTACGAGGGATTGTTTGGCAAGGATGGGTCCCCGTGCAACATAGATAAACACTAATACTTGACACAAATACCATTGACATAAGCTTACTCTGGTTCTTCTTTAATGTACCGGCCAGCACAGAGGATTCTGCATTTCACTACTTATCCACACTGCTTCAGTGTATTTGTAAAGGAGCAAACTTCCAAATTTTACACTGGTTATCTAGAGTTTTGTTTTATAATGGTTCCCCATTAATAACTGAAAAGAAAAAATCAAAGCAACCACACTATAGGTTGTCAATTGTTTTTATTCCTGTAAATAGCTTTGCATTCATCATGAACTAAAAATGTTGAGCTTTCCTCACAAACGATCCAGAAATACATGAATGCCCCTAGACCTCTGGCCTCAAATGCCTAACATCAAATATATCAAAGTGATAGCTCCAGTTCCTCCAATTAGGTAGATTGGCATTGCATTATAGACCAGCAGAATCCATACCAAAGCTTGTTGCAGGCATGTCATCAACCACAGTAAGCCATGAGAGAAAGACACGAGTAAATTCATGAATCCTTCAAGGAGAACAAAAGCTCTATGTAATCATTGAGGGTATGAAATTTCAAAAATATCCCAGAAAAGACCCTCATATACATTGCACATGACCAAATTCCTGAAAGCTCCTAGACAATACACTATCCCACATCTCATTAGTTTATGCTCTGCACTGCATACCAATCCTCGGGGCATACACATGCAGTACTGCATACCAATCCTTGGGACATACACATGCAGTACTGACAAAAATGCATGGAATTGATAATTACTAAGACAATGGTTGATCCAATATACTTTGGACAAACTGCAGGTTTGCACTCTTGTGAGGCTGCCACTCTGGCAATGAAATGAAGGCTAACCAGATGAAATGCACTCTAGAGTCTATATCTCCCCAAGCACAGAAGGCCACAGCATGTTCAGTCTTTCCCACCTTAATCTATTATGACCAAGGGCCAGAAAACATAGGACAAACCTTGAAGCTGTCATACTATGGTGCCTCTCCTCCATAGGATTCCAATGAGATCTCTCATCTAAACCCCAGTTTGCACTCTTGCAAGGCTGCCTCTCCTTACTGCCTTCCAACCATATCCTGTAGTTGAAACAGAGCACAAAGAAATTTTCAGAAATACCTTCTCCACTCATGATTTTAGGCAGGAGAGTTACCTCTTCATAGAGGCAATGTCAAGGAGCCATCCAATGAACATCCCTTTTAAACTTGTTGATCGTTGGCCTGAAAAGGATATTGAAATCCCTCATGCACAACTTTGAATGCAAGCATAGATGTATGAATTTTGAAAGACAGGTGCCCCAAGAAAATGCACAGCTTGACTTATAATTCATAAAGCACTTCTGGTTTCTTCTTTATCTTCTTGTCTCAATCACAGCCACTGCATCCCAAAGCATCATTGCAATGATTTAAAGCTTTATGTGATTATGAGACAATCCCTTTTCCTTCGAAACATGTGCTTCCAACCATGGTGTTAGTTTTTGGGATTACTCTAAAAGCATTTTCACCTAAATAGAAGAGAACTAGGTCTCCTAGACTGTTGATGATGTTTATGGACATATGGATGGCTAAGGTAGAGTGAATGCTTGACCATGGATAGAGTACTAACCCACTGGGTGCACACAGTGGGGAAATTTGTTGCCTGATTAGGAGAAGAACCTACCTAGGAAGATGAGTGCTAGGAACTTGGAGGAGGGCACTTAGCAATAAGAGCATGGGACTATGTGACATTCAACTTGGAGGTTGGATATTTGATTTCAAGATGCTTGTATTTGGGAGCATATTTCATGGAAGTTGGTTGTGGATCCAAACACATGTTGAGGGGAAGCACTGGAGCAAGAAACTACCTATGCACACAAGTTGAGGAAGTGTTCCATGGGGACGTGTCAACCATTGTGGAGAGTGTGCCCCCCACGTTTCCCATGCTCCCAAGACGAGAGTTTTGAAAAGTGTAACTAGGTTCGGTCTTCATAATGACATGTAATTATGATTTTATGTAATGTGATGTAAAGAAGAAAAATAAATTTATTATATCGACTTGCTTCATGGGTTTCATGAGCAAAGGATTTTGTTTTTGAGTCAAAACACCCATTAAGAGTCTTTAGGATTTATTTTGTCATCTAGTCATAAAATGGTAGACTTCTTTTCATGTAATGAAGTCATGTTACACTTTGTAAAAGGTCAATATTGACAATGTAAAGTATCCTCCAAGAACTCGTCATCTATCCTCTTCAAGTTGGCCTACAACGATGAAAGAACTCTCTAGAACAAGTCAACCTACCTCCAACAGTCATGTCAGCCTAATGGACATGAGAAGAAGTGTATATATAGCCTACTCGGCCTCACTTGAAGGAAAACAATTCGATCAAGCAACTCGAATTGAATTCGGAGAAGCATAAATACGAAGAGAGGGTAAAGAGAAGCATGAAATAGAAGTGCGACGAAGATAGATCAAAGATAAGGTTTTTTGTGAACAATTCGAAGGAGTTTCTTCTAGGGAATGTGAAGTTAGGGTTTCTTCTAGACCAACGAAAAGACTTTCTTTTGGGGCAGTGCGAAGAAGGGTATCTTCTGGGGCAGTGCGAAGAAGGATATCTTCTAGGTAATACGAAGAAGGGTTTCTTTTGGGGCAGCAAGGAAGGATTCTTCTGGGAAGGTCGAAGTAAAGATCTAGAGATCGAGATTCTCTAGGGGAAGATGAGAAGGAGCAGTAAGAAGGATAGAGACCAAGTTTCTCTACAAGACGCCGAGGAGAGCAGTTCAAGATCAAGAAGAAAGACAAAGGAAGGAAGAGGCAAAGCATCAAGGATAGTGACAAGGTTCTTGAGAGGATACTAGAGTCAAGGGTCTGTGTCATGGTCTTGGTACTTATCAATTGAAGATCTAGAAGAAGAATTTTGATTGGGTTTTCCTCTTTAGAGGTGAGAGTTTTTGGTCCTGGCTAAGAAGCCTATATACTATGTCACTTGTCTTTTATTGTGCATATTGGTAATTGGCTTGATGAAGAGAACACATTAATAAGCTAACGAAGAAAAGATTATAATATAAGAAGTAAAAGTGCATCAAAAGCAATTATCAAGTAGAGAAATTTTTAAAATCTGAATGCTCTAGATTTCTCAACAGAGGGCATGCATGGGGAAACATTTCAGGGGGGGCGTTTCGACCATGTGACATTCAACTTAAAGGTTGGATATTTGATTTGAGGATGCCTAAGTTTAGGAGCATATTTCATGGAAATTGGTTGTGGACCCAAACACATGTTGAGGGGAAGCATTGGAGCAAGAGACTACCTATGCGTACATATTGAGGCAGTGTTCCATAGGGATGTGTCGACCAGGGTGGAGAGTGTGCCCCCAAATTTCCTACACTCCTAGGATGAGGGGATGCATGGGGAAACATTTCAAAGGGAAATGTTTCGCCAATGTGGTAGACATGTTACCCAAATGGGATAATTTTGGGTGACCCCCCAGTGGTGCTCTATGCATTCCCCCATGAAAGGGGGACTCTTGGGCATCACCCCAAAACAGGGGGGATTCTGGAAAACCCCCCTAAACTGTCTCATACTTACCACACAGTGCACATGCCATATTAGTATTGGAAACTTTGTTCAAGCTACTCTGGATAGCCAATCCTTGATGACGTAGTTGTTGCCACCAAAATTTATGTTTAAAGAATAAATGATGCTTCCAAATGGTCTGGCACCTCCACAACCATCGCTCCATTAGATCTTCAAACCCCCAACTTATATTTAAGTGGGTAGCTAGACCAAAGGAGTGCCTAACCAACTCATAAAGATCCTTCATGTCATAGATAAAAATTGGCTTCCCACTTCTTCACCTCCAATACCTCCATATGGGTTCTTTCGACGGATCTACATTTTATAGAGATACCTTTATGGAATCATACAACATTGTCAGCATCAAAAATATTTTGAGCAAAATTAAGGGTTCTCCACATGTGGCACTACTAATTATTTCGATTCTACAATTCCTTCCCAAAAATACCCTTTCCTAGCCAACATTTCAGAAAAATAAATTGGCGAAAGTCCAATATGGCCTCCTATAAATTGGAACAACTAGATTGGCCATGATCTTAGATCTCAAGCATCACAAGGTCCCTCAAACTACTAACAAAGAAAACCAAAGACCATTTGCAAAGCTGCCCACACCTGCTTGATCAAAACTGAACTAGGGATCAAAATGTCTCCACATTACCAATAATATTGCTAATTGTCCTAATCCCAACTATTGGTTAACCATTACCTAGCATATTCCTTGTTATAAAATGAAAATCTATTGAATAAAAAACATCGTTGGGATATTAACACCTAATCAAAAGGTAATAGCAAAATCAAATTAATACACTAATCTCAAACACATGGACACAAGATTTTTCCCCTTGAAAATTGATTATTTCATTAATAATAATCTTTAACATACAAGGGCTCCCTTATTGGGATAATGGTCCAAGGAAAAGTACAAATACAACAAAAGCTTGGAAAATGGTCTAGTTGATTAAACCCTCTACAGATTTGTCCTTTGATCTTGCTTAGTTGATCTGGATCCTTCTCCCTTGTTGCCCCTTACACACATCCTCGAACCCTATACACCAATGAAAGTCCTTCACCCAATCACTAAGATCTCATTACCTCAATGTGTCTTGTGCTCAAAGATGTGTCTTCTCCCTTAGCTTAGCTGTCTTTCTATTAGTTTGAGTTATCGACCAAATCCACAACCCTGATCTCCAAATTGATTGATAGTTGAGATTAGATCAAAAAATCACTTGAGATCAATGGTGGAGATTCATCTAATTCATTAATGCAAATAACCTTCACATTTCATTCATTAATGCAAATAACCTTCACATTTCATTAGATTAACACACTTTTTCTTATAAAAAGAATAATTTCTTTATTTAAAGTAATTACTAAGGTTAAGAGACCTTTGGATGACCTCCACATGTCTAGACACTTAGAGTTGTGTGGAACTACCTGTCCAATGCTACCAATATCAACATTGCCTCTTTGTGAGGAAGGTACTTCCTCAAGAGCCACCTAGAATTAGCCTTCCGTTTGATTATGGAAAAATGTTCCATGTATCATCATTCACCATGGATTTCCTCCAAACCTCCTAGTCTGTTGCGTCTTCAAGGATGTTATTAATTAGTACCATGTAGTTTGGAAACTTCTGAGGTCTACTCTCCCTAAATATCCTCCACATGCTCTTGAGCATGCCTTAATGTCTACTCAAAAACCTGGGCCTTTCACCATGGATTTCCTCCAAACCTCCTAGTTTGTTGCGTCTTCAAGGATGTTATTAATTAGTACCATGTAGTTTGGAAACTTCTGAGGTCTACTCTCCCTAAATATCCTCCACATGCTCTTGAGCATGCCTTAATGTCTACTCAAAAACCTGGGCCTTCTAACAAAACCAGAAGGAGTTACTAAATCTTCCCCACTTGAAGGTTGACTCCCTAAATTATAAGTCCTTGCATGCTTCCCTTTGGAGCCTCCTACTCCCTGTCCACTATTATTGTTGGTTGCAACTCATGAGACTTCCTAGATGCCAAGTTCTCCCAGAATGCAACATCCCTTCTCACAATTGTCTTCCTCTACACTAGTATGAAGATCCTATAAGCTTTTGAGATCTCATTGTATCTGACAAATATCCCCTTATCTCTTGAAGGCTCCAACTTCATCGTCTTCTCCATGGGAACATGGATGTAATCTGGACAACCAAAGACCCATTAAGTGTCCTATCTCTAGCTTCAATCCTGTGTAAGCCTCCTTAGGAGACTTGTCCCCAAATATCCTATGAGGACTCCTGTTTTGCGCATATACTACAATGTTGCACACCTCCTCCAAAGGAAATATAGGTAGCTCTTGGTCATGTAGCATGGAATTGGCAGAATCAATGATGGACTAATTCTCTCTTTCCACAACCCCATTTTGCTAAGGGTTGTACGAGACTATCACTTCCCTCCTAATCCCTACCTCGTTGTAAAAATCCTTGAAGTCATTTGAGCTGTACTATCCCCCATTATCCAACCTCAAGACCTTGATCTTCTTGTCTATTTGGTTCTCTACCTAAGCCTTGAAATCTTGGAACCAACTAAAGATCTCATCCTTGATCTTCACGACGATCTAGATTTTCTTGGAATAGTCATCAATAAACATGACATAGTATTGTGTTCCCTATATTCATGCCACTGACATCAGTGCACAGACATCTGTATGAATGAGATCCAAGATCCCTTGGACCTACTATTGCTAATTGGAAACGCAGCCTTGGCATTCTTGCCAAGTGCACACCCTCTACACACACCTTGTTGCTCAGAGTTGAAATCTAGGAGACTAGCGACAATCTCCCTCAAGATTGACAACGCCTTGTAGTGCAGGTGCCCCAACCTCCTATGCAACAATGTGCATAGGTTGTCATTGTCTGTTATGAATAAAATATATATAAATAATACTAATAATTATAATAATGATTAATTAATTAGTGATTAGTTAATGAAGAGGCATGTCTTTAAGGACATGACCACTGGTGAAGAGGTACTTGCGTAGGGTATATAAGCAGGGTCTCAGGGCCTCACCGTCATTTGTAATCATCTCATCAATTCTTTTATATAATATTTAATATACAATTACTTGTCCTACTATGGATGTTTACATCTTCCAAGTGTTTTGAAGATTACACCGCTGCGTATACGAACTTTGTTCGTTACATTGTCCTATACCAAAACCTGAACAGGTTTTCCCTTCAACTTGTAAAAGTTTCTCTCTCTAACCCCAATGGCCACTGTTGTGTCTAGGCTAGACACCTCTATACAAATGTGCACCCGCTCATTCCTAAACATAACCTCATTTACCTATGGCCTCAATAACTGAGACTAAAAGCATGTTCTTCTTTAGTCCTGGTACAAACAACATGTCCTTGCTTTCAACGTTCATCTTGACTCGAGCTCGAATTTAATGGTTCCAAGTTCCAATACCCTTCATTGCATACCTAACATTGTTGCCAAGCTCCAAATGTAAATTTAAGTCTCTCTCCATTCGACTACTAAGCAACTCGGTGCCTTTGTTATATTGTGAATGCACCACTATCCAAGAATAAGCATTCCTAGTGATGGTGTTGTTAGATAGATAAGAGACCAATGAGAAGTCCTTCTCGAACTTCATTGTGAGCTTGTCAAGTTGAACCTTTGTTGATGTTCATGTTTGTTGCAAATTCCCTTTCTCTTCTCTAGATACTATAACGTATAGTGCCCATTCTTATGGCAAATGAAGCACTTAAGCTTGCTCAAGTCATTCTTCCATGTTTATGGTCCTTCATCATTACCCTTCCCTTTGCTCTTCTTGGCCATACTGACTAGGGCCCAGATTCCTCTCCCTCTCCTTTCCTATTGGCCTTAGACTCCTCCCATGTGTCTCCCTTGACACAGTCATCCCAAAGCCTCTCTCAATTGGGAAGTTTCTCTTGAGCGCAAATTCCTTTGATAAATGGTTCCAATGACTTGGAAAAACCATTTAGTCACACATTTACGAGCCCTATGTCCTCCACTTTCTCCCCAATGGCTGCAAGTTGATCCAGTGTGTGGGTGATCCACATGAAGTAACTGGTAATGTTATCAAGCCTTGACATCTAAATGGATTTGAGGTTGTTTCTCAAGAACAACTTCTTGTTCATGTTGTCACTCTATAATAAGTCCACTACAACCTTGAACATCTCTCTAGTTGTCTTCTTCCTTACCAAGTGAGGAATCAAGTGATCCTTCAAAACAGCGATGACAACCTGTCGAGCATTAATGTCCTTTTCTTGGGTTACCGACCACAGTATTCAAAACTAGTCAGTTCGAACCGTAAACTAATCAAACTAGTAGGTTCATTAGGCTGAACTATCCAACTGGTAGAAAAACTATTTTAGGTTTATGGCAAAACAGGTTGGTTTATTTCCAAGCTGGACACAGACCCCACGAAGGGTGGTTTTGTGCTTTTTTAAATGGTTTTGAGGGAAACTAGGTGTTGCTTCCCTCCAAAAATAACCCCTCCAAGCCTTTAAAAGCATGCCTCCCCTCTCATTTGCCTCACACATCTCAACCCTAGCAATGTTGGCAATCAATGGTAATGTTAAATTCTTAAAGTAAAAGTGACATTTCCTTTATCTTTCATTTTCATCCTTTTACTTAAATTTTTAGCATTACCATGAAATGACTCAAGATGTTTGAGAGTGGTTTCAACCTCATTGGATTTCAAATGGAGAAACTAGAATTTTTAATCTCACTGAAAATCCAGCAGACTTTATAGTTTTCCGCATTTCAGGATTTGGGAGATTGCAATGTTTCCATTTGATTCTATCATGTGTGAGGGTATGAGATTGGCATTTGACCAAGAGCATGAATCCCTTTAGGTACCTTGATGTTGGTGACATTGATTGTGAATTTCGTTGATGTTGTTGGTATTGATTGTTGAACTCCTCTACCATGGCTTTAACAAAAATGCACCCTTCACTAGAAGGAAAATAATTGTTGAAGCATGCTAAGCTTTTTCTACCATATTATAAGGTTGAGGAAATGAACCCTTCACTCAAACCAAAATCATTGGTTAGGCATGTTAAACTTTTTCAATTTCTACCATATTATAAGGTTGAGCAATCCAAGTCTGAAGACTTTGAGCTAGTTGATGTTTATGTAGCTCTTGTTGATGATCCCATTTCTAATGGTGTTGAATCAATTATGAGTTTTAAACTTTTATGAGTGATCATGTTGATCAATGATTTCTAGTTTCGCTGCTACTACTACTAAGGTTGCAGAGGAGTCTGAGGAGTCCTCGGACTCTGAGCTAGATGATGTTTATATAGCTCATGTTGATCATCCCATGTCTAGTAGTGGCGATGAGTCTGATCATGGTGAGCAGTGATCATATTGATCATTGATGTAGACTTGTAGTAGGCCAGTAGCCCCATAGCTTGTAGCATTTTTTTTGGACACTAGAGACCATTTATAGCCTCATTGATTGTGTATTTTGTTGTTGATATGTATTGCACTCGATGACATTTTGATATATTCACCTTTATATGGTATATACATGAGCAAACTTTGCATATTTTGTCTCTATTGGTTTGGAATCATGGTTTTAAATCTTAAAAATAATTTTTCATTAAAAATTGATTATTTCATGTATTTTTTTAAAGACCAGTTCATTGAGATCCTACCAGTCCTAGTTTGATAGGTGGACCTGTTCAGTTACTAGTTTTGGTTTTGAATACTATGCTACCAGCCGCATGGAATTTGTTGGTGGTTGATTTTCCTTGTCAACTATCTCCCAAAAGTCATTTTCTATCAATAACAAGGTAATGCTTGCCTTCTAGGGTAGGAAGTTAGATGCTCCATCCAACCTATCTTCAAATCTCAAATCGATTGTTGCCATCTCTAGATATGATTAAAAAAATGTGTCGTGTACTAATTCCTTCTAGCACTCACAAGAATGTGCTATTGGTTTTCTATTGTGTAACTAGGAAATCCCCCTACTGTCACCACTGCAACAAATTCCTCCACTTTCCTTGGTAGTCGTACAAGTTTATTCCTTTTCCTAGTGGTTGTGCAAACAAGTCTATGGGCTATATCGCTCAAATTTTTCACAGCAGCTCAATTTCTCTTTGGCAGTTGTGTACAACCATATACAACTGACTTTTTGTTGGTTCCAACTTACGCTATGATAGCTTCAGCGCTTGTCCCTTCATGTGTGTGTGGATGGAACAACAACACCTATCTTCACATGCATGTATAGCTAAAATTGCACAGCAACATCTCTCTTGGCTTTGGCAACTTACGACTTATCATGTCTACCCCATACGATGGCTATATTCACCATTTTGACCATCCCCTGTCTTTATTTTTAAACTTTATCTTGTCGTCGATGTCACAAGTCGATTGTATGACTAGGTATAATTGTCATACAAATACTTTTGAGCTTGCATTGTATGACCGCTTCACTCGTGTGAATGGCCCTGTTCATACCCTGCACCCTTGGTTAGGTCTTATGTTGAGACTAGTTTTTCTATTGAGAAATCTAAGGAAGAGATGAGGAAATTTCTCTAGTAATGATAACTTCTTGTGAATACTTTTTACTTCTCTAGATTAGGTTCTTCTTTAGCTTTTCTTATTATAGTGTTCTCTTCGTCAAACAACTATCAAAATATAAATAACAATGAGACAAGGGACACAAGATGTAGGCAATCAACCAGGGCCAAAACCTCTCCAATTTGAGAGGAAAACCCAAACGAATTCTTCTTCTTATACAATATTCAAGTGATGAATTCCAAGACCAAGACCCTTGACCTACTAACCTCTCCAAGACCAAGTCACAAGGCTTCCTTGAAATAATTCTTCTTCCTTGAGTCAACATTAGCCAAACTAATTGTTCCACTATGGATCTCAGTGTGTCTTCAAATTTCTGCCTATTATCATAGGCCTACAATTCTCAGCGTCTTTAGAAACCCTAGTTGCAGCATGTGTGAGGAACAAACAATGATTTTTATCCCTTAATCCCTTCTTGCTTGGATCGGGTCTTTTTCTTCGGCAATTCAGCTTGATTAGAGACTTGATTTCTTCCTTGATTCAGCCTCTTAGGTTGACTACAATAACTTGGCTTATTTTGCAGCAGAAAGTACTAACCCTTTTCACACGTGTGAGAGATATTTGCCCAGAAATAAACCCAAAACACCTTGGTTTCTTCGTCTTCCTTCTTCGCTTAATGAGAGGCTCCTATGCTTGTGTATCTCGCACTTCTTCTATTTCAGATGCTTTTCGAATGTGTCTTCAAGTGAGGTGGAGTCCTCCTTTATATAGTACTCTGTCCATGCAAATAAGCCGACTTGTGCTTGTGTCTAGGCCAACATCTCCTTCTAGAATAATCTCTAGCCCCTTTGGAAGGCCGACTTGAATGAGTGCTTGTGACGAGGTCTTTAAGGGTTTATGACTCAAATAAATTCTCTTTTACAATATGTAACATGCCCAAATGGGTCTTCAATACATGACATTGACTCAATTGACTTTATGACTTAATGACCAAACCTAATAGCTCACAATGGGAGCTTCATCTATAAAATAAATTTTCTTGCATGAAACTCATGTCTCAAGCATAAAATGATTTTATTTTTCTTCTTTACATTAATTACATAAAATCACGATTACACGTGTCATTATGAAGATTGAACCTAGTTACATATTTCAACACTCCCTCTTAACTAGGGAGGTATTCATAATCCATACAAGGTACTTGGACATTCTCAATCTGAACAATTCTCATAAGAAGAGTCAGATTGGTAACCCAACTGTATAGCATCATATTATCTAGCATTGTCACATGGCAAGGCCTTGACTAATAGCTCTATCTCTCCACAAGATCAGACCACAACACTGGCGAGACCAATGATTCATAGACACCCTCATCATTCTCTCTCTCGGAACATACCCCACTCGGGTTCTCTCAGAGTATGTTCCACCAGGACTATTCTTGTCTTAGATTACTAGTTCTCAAAGAATATCGATCCTCAATGACTACTCTCATGTTGGATGCCCTACCACATCCTCAAAGAGTATCGGATGCCAGATGCTTACCTAATCCTCCATTCTATCTTCCCAGGTGAAGACAAGAATGATGTGTCTATCTCTCCCTCTCAATTAGGATGCCCATTCCTATAAAAGTAATGTGCCTAAGCTCCCTCTTAATAAGGAACTTGACCAAGCTCCCTCTTGACCAGGGACTTGCTTCCAGCAGCTCTTTAGGTGGAGATCATGGGACACATAGCTACTCGTAGGACTCCTTTCTTCAATGTCATGAGTTTCTTCTTTGATATGGAGCCTACACCTTTTTGGGACTTCTTATAGGGAACAAACCATCCATCACTTTCATTTAGGAATTATGTCAATCATGTCATAAAGTGATCCATTAGTCCATATCTAGCCTTCCTTCATGCCATGTTTCCTTCAGGATCTTTCATCCTACCACATGAATATCAGTTGTAGATGACATCTACAACTCTTTCCTTGGCAGTCGTGCATTATCCCATCTAGATATTTATTGAAAAATAGAAAATGAATCATTAAATCAAGATTACCTTTGTGATGGTCTTTCATCATGATATCTTGCATATATATTGACACATCTCCAACAAATATATATAACGTCAAGGGTCTCTTTGTTTTTCCAAACTTTATTAGAATCTTCATATTTTTCTCACGGAGATATCATAGTCAAACCTTTTAGCCCTTGGATGTCAATTGCCCTCTTGATAGTTGCATTTTCATGATCTCTTCCTTTCTTTTATTCACACATTTCTTCCCCGAAACTTCCAATCATAGTTCCTTCAATTTTGTCAACCACCTCATATTTCATATGAGGACATATTATGCTGATTTCATCTAGTTAATGTGTGAACCATGCCTTCATGCATTCTTTCAAAGGAGGAGAAACTTTCTTTTGATCATGCTCACAAGGTAGAACATTTATCCCTACAACCATATGACATGACTCAAGTTTATCTAAATATATGCATACATACCCCATTTCTTTCTTTTGGTCATCTAGACTTCCTTCCACAGCTTCCTTGATTGAATGTATATCAATCCCTTAACCTGCTTCACTTCTTTTGTCATCATACCATCATCCCATGAATCCCATACAAGTTCGAATTCCTGGTGAGACACTTGCTTCTTCCAGTAGGTGAACCTTCCAATGAAAATTCCAACGGAGGATCTTGAATATCCTTCATCCTACAAATGCTCTTTTTGAATGATGTATGATGAGCTCTATACTATATGATTTTATTTTTCCCATAAGTACTCCTTATGCTTCTAATGATGTTACAAAGAGCTACATCCTTCTATAGGTGACATCCACTGACTTCTATTTCAGCTACCTTTCATGCTTCTTTATGATGATGTTACAAGCTCTTGCTTTCAATTTATATGCTTCTATGATGCCATCTCCTAACATGATGCATCCTATCATGCTTCTAATGATTCCTACCATGATAGTTATACTTTACAACAAAAATTTTGAAACAAAAACTTGAAAAGAATTAGGTGAGGAAGACTATCTCAATCATAGTAGAGAATTTTTACTTCCTCCTTCATGGATTTCTTCTTTTTAGTTTCTTCCACTTCTTCAATGATATGGGCTTCTTCCCTTCCTCTTTTGCTATTGTCCTTCTTGAGCTTAGGACAATCTCTCTTGTAGTGCCCATATTCTTGACATCCATAGCCTTGAACCTTTGCCATATTCTTCTTTTGTTTCTAAGGACCGAATTTCCCAAAATTCCCTTTTCTCTTTGCCATTGTAGCATATGCTTGAGTTTGCTCATTTGATCTTAAATCAGATTTTTCCTTCAACCTGGTTTCTTCAATTTTACATAGTGACCATAGATCTTTGAATGGAGTACTTTCCTTCTTCCCATAAATGCTTGATGTAAAGTTACCCCATTCCTCTAGTAGTGCATTTAGTACTATGGTCGCCATATCTTTGTCAGACATTATTTCTCGCAAATCTTGTAGTTGGTCCCTTATTACAGATATCCTCATAAAGTATGAGTTATTCCTTCTTCTTTTGATATCTTCTGTTGGAATTTCTAAGTCTAACTGTTAGAAACCCTTCATGCACTTTTTGATTTATTTCTGCTTACTTGTTCTGATTACTTAACAAGTTATTTACCATGTAAACACTAAAAATAAATACAAGTACATGCTCAACACATTACAGATCATCAACTAAAGGAAAAAAACAAGCACACAAGTGACACCGTTGTTTTTGGACCAATTTTCATGGAAAAACCCAATGCGGGGAAACCGGTGCAGCTATCTGAGGGTTTTATTATTATGCAGTTTCTAAATACAATCTGGGTGCCAAAACCGGCTCACCCAACAGAGAATAATCTTGACAGTAGTACCTCTCTACTCAGAAGCAGATGTTCTGGCTGAAATCCTGGATAAACACTACAACAACTCCCAGCGCCAATCTGCCCCACGAAAACCCCAATGTCTGCCTCTAGGGATTGCGTTAACCCAATAACCCCTGCGTCAACCTTTGGAGGCACTGTGTTAGCCTCTAGAGCCTCTGCGTCACCCATGCTGGCTCTTTGAGGCACTGCGTAGATCTTGGCTGCCTTTGCATGGGCCCTAGCTGGCTACGCATGGCCTCTAGCTGGCTCAGCGTCCCTCTCTCTCGACTTCTGCGCTGATCCTCTTGGTACTATCTCTCTACCTCTCTGCTTTTGTATTCACTACCCCTCGCAGCTGATCACTGATTCTATCTCTCTTAGCAAAGCCCGCTCTAGAGAATAGAATGACTGATCACTCTAGTGTATTCTCCAAGTGACCCTCAAGCCTCCTTATATACTTTTCTCGTTGATAAATCAACTGCCGAGATTAAGTCCCTAATCAACAACTAAGATTAACTCTGGCTTGATCCATGACTTTTGGACCCTTCTAACACAGTTTTATATTAATACACATTAATATTTTATTTTCCCTAAGTTTAGACTTAAGGACTCCATTAAAAATATTAATTATTTTAATATCTCCCAAACTGTTTAGAATCTGGCCAAACCATTTCTGGGTGTTGGAGATCTCATGTGCATTAGCCTCTCCAACAATTTTCGTGGCTAGAGCACATCCGATGCTACCCGAAATCAACACTCCCTCTTATCGAGCACTGTGCTCTAGTAATACTCCTCACTCAGCATCACCCTGATCATCCGGCATTGGTCCCTATGCTGAGATGTTAGGCTTGCTGCCCAACATCCTCTGCACTGTTGCATCATGTACTGCTACCCATGGCCCTGCCACTGCCACTGCTGCATCTGTACAACAGTTCCCTCTGCATCCGTGCTGCTGCCCATGGCCCTGCCACTACCATTGCTGCATCTGCACTGCCCCTCTCATCATGATGCATCGTGCTGCCCATAGCACTGCCACTGCTAACTGCTGCATTGCAACTCAGTTACTAAGAAGTAAGTAACTGATCTCCCAACTCTAACATCTCCGTCAAACTAGAAACACTCCCGATGTTGAAGCTCCCTCTATCACTGACAAGTGCTCCCCTCTGACCTCTACGTTGTTGCAACTATTCCATGCATCTCGCACCGTTGCATACCTCTTTGTGCCATCTTGCACTAGTGCAACACTCCTATGCTTCTCGCACTACTGCCTCATGCTTTCCTGGGAATCTTGCACTGTAGCTCCCTCTGTCTCTCCATCTGCATCTATCTCTACCAACATTTGCCAGTCCCGCTACTCCTCTTCGGGGCTCCTGTAGCAAGGTATAATCCAAGAGGTTGGGTACCTTGAGGATCCTGCCCCTCATCGTTTGTAGTCCATTTGACTATAGCTCGATGTCTCCGCACTTCCGCTCAAGTGGCGTGTGAGCACTCATGGCACACAAAATAGAAAGGATCCTAGCCTTCCAGATGACAAAGTTGGATGCCTCATCCAACCTGTCCTGATCCTTCAGCCCATTCATGGCCATCTCTTTGCTCTTCTTGTTGACTCCTCCGAGTCTCTCTACTTCCCTCCTAGAAGTTCTTTGTTCGACTCCTGCTTAGTCTACTTCCCATCTGGAAGTTCTTTGTTCGACTCCTGCTGAGTCTACTTCCCGTCTAGAAGTTCTATGTTCAACTCTTGCTGAGTCTCTCTACTTCCTACTTGGAAGTTCTCGGTTCAACTCTTGCTGAGTCTCTCCACTTCCTGTCTGGAAGTTCTCGATTTGACTCCTGCTGAGTCTCTCTACTTCCCGTTTGGAAGTTCTCAGTTCGACTCCTGCCGAGTGTCTCCACTTCCCATCTGGAAGTTCTCGGTTCGACTCCTACGGAGTCTCTCTACTTCCTGTCTAGAAGTTCTCTTCTAGAGTCCCTTTGAGTCCCGATTTCCCACCTAGAAATCCTTCTGCCAATGTCGAGATGCCCCCACTTCGATCCTTAGTGAAGCTGCATCCCTAATCTGGATTTCTTGGCTAGAAATCCTCGATAGCAACTCCCTCCTCCTTTGTCTTGCCCTGTTAGGTACTATTTTGACTACAGTACCCCACCAGCTTCACTCTACAACTTACCTACAGCCTCCTAAGCCCCAACAAACTGAAGGTTAGAGCTTCTAGGCTTTGCGCAATCCCGGCACCAGCACAATCCGCACCTCCTGGCCACAGGCGTCAATCCTTCTTGAGTCCTGACTGAGAAAGATGACCGAGTATTGTGTAGGTCGAGGCTGCTCCCCTCTTCCACTATGAAGCAGCTCAAACTTGATGACGCAGGCACTGCATCACCCCTTCCTTGCTGCTTCTCTACTAGGAACAACTTCTGTCACTCGGGACAACTGTTTTCTGTTGCTGCTGCTTTGCTCGGTTGATGTCCTCAGTTTTCCTGTGATTTGAAAAACTTGTTCCAATACCATGTTGGAATTTCTAAGTCTAACTATTAGAAACCCTTCATGTACTTTCTGATTTATTTCTGCCTACTTGTTCTGATTACTTAACAAGTTATTTACCATGTAAATACTAAAAATAAATACAAGTACATGCTCTAACACATTACAGATCATCAACTGAAGGAAACAAAACAAGCACACAAGTGACACCGTTGTTTTTGGACCAATGTCCTCGAGAAAACCCAATGCAGGAAAACCGATGCAACTATTTGAGGGTTTTATTATCATGCAGTTTCTGAATACAATTTGGGTGCCAAAACTGGCTCACCCAACAAAGAATAATCTCGATAGTAGTACCTCTCTACAGAAGCAAATGTTCCGATTGAAACCCTGAATAAACACTCTGACAACTCTCAGCTCCAATCTGCCCCACGAAAACCCCAGTGTCTTCCTCTAGGGATGGTGTTAGCCCTTCCTGGCCCTGTGCCAGCCCAATAACCCCTGCGTCAGCCTCTGGAGGCACTACGTCAGCCTCTAAAGCATCTGCGTCACCCACGTTGGCTCTTTGAGGCACTGCGCAGCTCCTGGCTGCCTCTGCATGGGCCCTAGCTGGCTCTGCATGGCCTCTAACTGGCTCTGTGTCCCTCTCTCCCGACTTCTGCGTTGATCCTCCTGATACTGTCTCTCTGCCTCTCTGCATCTGTATTCACTGCCCCTCGTCGCTGATCACTAATTCTATCTCTCTTAGCAAACTCCGCTCTAGAGAATAGAATCACTGATCACATTGGTGTATTCTCCAAGTGACCCTCAAGCCTTCTTATATACTTTTCTCGTTGACAAATCAACGGCAAAGATTAAGTCCCTAATCAATGGCTAAGATTAACTTTGGCTTGATCCGTGACTTTTGGACCCTTCTAACACAATTTTATACTAATAAACATTAATATTTTATTTTCCCTAAGTTTAGACTTAGGGACTCCATTAAACATATTAATTATTTTAATATCTCCCAAACTGTTTAGAATCTGCCCAAACCATTTCTGGGTATTGGAGATCTCATGTGCTTTAGCCTCTCCACCAATTTTCGTGGCTAGAGCACATCCGATGCTACCCCAAATCAACATCTTCATCTTGTAGAGTTCTTGCCTTAATGAGATTACTTCTCCTGCAATGCTTACGGAAAACAACTCTACAAGTTTGTCATATAGTTTTTTTTGATGTTTCAAGTTTAGATACATAGGGAATGAGGGGACCCTTGAGGGATTCTATGAGAATCCTTTGAGCCCTTACTTCCCCTTTCATGTATCTTGCAAGTGCTTGAGCATCTTCCTTTGGAGGTTTGGTGATTGTGCCCTTAACATGTTCCATGACCTCATTTTCTATGAGGTTTAGATTTGTCCTTTTCTTCCATGCAAGAAAATTTGAAGCCCCAATCAGTTTGTTGCTTTCCTTGCAAAAAGACATTTTGACAGATTCAGATGTAGACTTAGATATACTTAATTGTGAAGATGCTCCTTCAACCTGCTGCTTTCTGGATTTTGATGATGATATAGGTAATAGAGAAACTGCTCCTTGATGAATATGGTTTTCTTCAAAAGTGATCCTTGACTCCAAAGAAAGGGAGATCACCTTAGATCCTTTGATGACAATGACAATGTTCTTGATCTTGCCTCCCTTGGATGAGTAGACTTTGAGATGCTTCGATCTTTTTATTTGAGTAGAGATAAGATTCTTTTGAGGTCTCCTTCATTGTGATGATGTCATGAGCAAGGATCCCAAGAATGCTTCTAGTGTAGACTTCTCCTTTGATCCATCTAGAGTTTTGACATTTTTCTTCAAGATGATGATGTAGCCCTTGCCTTCTTGGAGATGAGAGGATCTTCATGATTCTTTAATGTCCTTGATTCTAGAACTTTGGCCTTTGAGTGCTTGAGTGTCCCTTATGGAGTTGCCCTTTCTTAACTTGTCACCTTAGCTCTGATACTGAGAAATTTAGGGCAGAGACAAGAGGTGATTTCTCTAGTAATGGTAACTGCTTGTGAATACTTTTTACTTCTTTTGATTAAGTTCTTCTTTAGCTTTTATTATTATAGTGTTCTCTTCATCAAACATCTATCAATATATAAACAACAATGAGATAAGGGACACAAGATGTAGGTGATTAGCCAGGGCCAAAACCTCTCCAATTTGAGAGGAAAACCCAAATGAATTCTTCTTCTTATAGAATCTTCAAGTGATGAATTCCAACACCAAGATACTTGACCTACTAAACTCTCCAAGACCAAGTCACAAGGCTTCCTTGAAATAATTCTTCTTCCTTGAGTCAACGCTAGTCAAACTGATTGTTTCACTATGGATCTCAGCTTCTCTTCAGATTTCGACCTATTATCATAGGGCTGCAATTCTCAGCCTCTTAAGAAACCCTAGTTGTAGCACGTGTGAGGGACAAATAATGATTTTTATCCCTTGATCCCTTCTTGCTTGGATTGAGTCCTTTTGTTCTGCAATTCAACTTGATTGGAGATTTGATTTCTTCCTTGATTCAACCTCTTAGGTTGATCGTAGTAACTCAGCTTCTTTTGCGGCAAAAAGTACTAACCCTTTTCGCATGTGTGAGATATTTTCCCAAAAGCAAACCCAAAACACTTTGGTTTCTTCTTCTTCCTTCTTCACTTGATGAGAGGCTCCTATGCTTATGTATCTCGCACTTCTTCTATTCAGATGCTTGTCGAATGTGTCTTCAAGTGAGGCTGAGTCCCCCTTTACACAATAGTTTGTCCATGCAAAATAAGTCGACTTGTGCTAGTGTCTATGCTGACATCTCCTTCTAGATAATTTCTAGCCCCTTTGAAAGGCCAACTTGAATGAGTGCTTGTGACGAGGTCTTGGAGGGTTTATGACTCAAATAAATTCTCTTTTACAATACGTAACATGCCCAAATGGGTCTTCAATACATGACATTGACACAATTGAATTTATGACTTAATTACCAAACCTAATAGCTCACAATGGGAGCTTCATCTATAAAATAAAATTTCTTGAGCATGAAACCCATGTCTCAAGCATACAATAATTTTAATTTTCTTCTTTACAATAATTACATATAATCATGATTACACGTCATTATGAAGACTGAACCTAGTTACATATTTCAACATTTTCTTCAGGGAAAATTCTCTCATACCACATTAACTTTCATAACCCCAACTACTGGTTAGATGTTCCTTGTTGTAAGATGTAGATCTACTGAATAAAATACAATGCTGAGATTTTAACACAAACAAAAGATAACAACAAAAGCAAATTAATACACCAATCTCAAATGCATGCACACAATATTTCGTCACTTTCAAATATGTTGTTTCATTAATAGTAATCTTTAGCATATAAGGGGTCCCTTACTAAGATAATGGCCCTCTGAGGAAAAATATAAAGAAAAACAAAGTCCTTGAAAATGATCGAGATGATCAAACCTTCTATATGTTGATTTGGGGTAACATCGGATGTGCTCCAGCGACGAAATTTGGTGGAGAGGTTGGGGCACATGAGATCTCCAATACCCAGAAAGGGTTTGGGTAGATTCTAAACAGATCAGGAGATATTAGAATAATTAATATTTTTAATGGAGTCCCTAAGTCTAAACTTAGGGAAAATAAAATATTAATGTGTATTGTTATGAATCTGTGTTAGAATGGTCCAAAAGACATGGATCAAGCCAGATCTAATCTTAGCTGTTGATTAGGGACTTTATCTCGACTGTTGAGATATCAACAGGAAAAGTATAAGAGGAGGCTTGAGGGTCACTTGGAGAGCACACCAGAGTGATTAGTCATTCTATTCTCTAGAGTGGGGTTTGCTAAGAAAGACAGAATCAATGATCGGGAGAGCAGCTGAGGGGCATTGAGTACAGAGAAACAGAGAAGGCAGAAATTGTGCTGGGAGAGCAGCGCAACAGTCAACGAGAGTGATGCAGAGCCAGCAAGGGCTCATGCAGGGCCACACAGAGGCAACCAAGTGTTGCGCAGAGCACCAGAGAGGCCAGCATGTTTGACGCAAAGGCCCAGAAAGCTAACACAGGGCCTCTTGGGGCTAACGTAGGCCAAGAAAGGCTGACGCAGGGCCAGTGTGAGACAGAGTGGGGTTGACGCAATTTAGATTAGGCAGATGTTGGGGTTGCAGAGCAATTTTGTGCTGAAGAGTTGCGAGAAGGATTTTTCAGGGTTTCAGCCAGGAGATTTCTCTCAAACAGTGAGGTATAGCTGCGAAGGAAATTCTCTATTGGGTAGGCCAGTTTTGGCACCTAGATTGTATTATGATATTGCTTAATAAGAAAACCCTCAAATAGCTGCACCGGTTTATTAGAATAATGCTATTTTAATCTTTACTGCTCATCTATGATTGTAATTAGCAATTTCTTGTTAGAAACTTGTTATTTCTATATTCTTAGGAGAAACTTGTTGTTTCTACTTTCTTAGTAGAAACTTCTTGTTTCTGTAAATACAGTTGTACTATTTATTGAGCTTCACTGCTCATTGTAAATCAATTCAATCCATTCATTGATTATGGTATCAGAGCTTAGGTATTTTTTCGAAATAATTTTTCATTATTTGGAAAATTTCATGCTTCATTTTGAAATTGCTCTCTAGGAATCTGAAATTTTTTTGGGTGCCCTATTTGTTTTCCACAGGAGTTCGATAGACCTTGGCAAAACACCACGGGAATCTCACACTGTGTCTGTCACTTACATTGATCAAATTCAACGCATTTGATCCCATCGATCCTTGGTTGGGAAGTTTTTTGTTTTGTTTCTCGCTCAGTTGCTCGTGCCATAGCCGGATCGAATCTTATTGTGTTAATTTATCAGTTCGATTTGGTGTGATTTTTTTAAGTTCGTGTTCAACAAATCTATGGTGTTCTTGAAGTCTCGCGATTCCATACAGAGTTTCATTCTCACGCAAGACGTGAATTCTGAGTTGTTTTCTCCCACATCCTGTGACGGAGCACAGTGCCGTCGACGTGACCCGTCACGAGCACCATTTCGTTCTTCTCGACTGCTCTCTGTTCCAACTTCCAAGCGCAGTCATTATCGATCTCACTCAGGCTGTTGCTTCTCGACAATCTGGTTCTATTTCAGTTAGCCGAGTTGGAGGAACCCGCACTACCAGAAACCCCAGTCAGATAAGCATGATTCTTTCGCCATCATGAAGAAGAAGAATGTTGTTTCCGCGTCTGCTGCAGAGCCACCAACCGCATATCTCCATTGCCTCGGCTTACACAGAGTTTTCAAAACGCCGAATTGTTTGCATCCATGGTGGATAACACGCTGTGAAAATCTGTTGAGAGGTGAGCAGTTGGAGTTGCATGGTGGAGGTACGTAATAACAAGATGGAGGCAGTCTAATATCGAACCCTTCTTCGTCAGAACCTGTTCAGTATGTGTAGCAGCAACATCATTAGATGCATCTGCACCATTCACATTGATGAATAAAATAACAAAAGCCACCAGAATCGAAATCGTGACCATTCTTCTAATCTCTACCCATCTTTTTGGTCATTTTTTTAACTGCGCAACTCTGTTTTCTATGATTACATGCTTCAGCAGTGCGTTGTTTCAATAAAGAGGCAGTGCGTGTCATTTGCTAGGTTGAAAAAAAGCAACCGTTGAGTGAACCAAGGAGGGGCCACACGTTTGGAGCCGTGTTTTTTTATATACATTGTTTTGGTGTGATACAGGTATCATCTGTCCATAAAAAAAATTTACGATTTCTGGTTCTATTTCATATTGCACCAACACCTATCCCATTTTTGTCCAGATCAGCCGACATCTGCATTGAAATCCATGCCAGACTTTGTTGTTTTCTGTCTTGGGAAATGTGCAGATGGCCTTGCTAACCAACCTGATGTTAGAAGGCAGTCAGCGCTTTAATGGTACCAATTATAACAACTGGAAACAGAGAATGTTGACCATTTTTGAATATAGACGTCTTGACCAGCTTGTTTTGGGAAAAGAGCTCAGTCCTGGTACACCTGGTATAGATCAAGATAAATTTGATGATCGAAATCGAGAGGTTGTTATGCTTCTCAAACTCTCTGTGATTGACGACTAGTTACCACATATTCCTTTTGGCAAGATAGCTGCCAAAATCTAGCAACATTTGAAAGAATTACACGAGACATTTGACAAGAGCAGAGCTTTCTTTCTCAAGAATCAGTTGTTCTCCATCATGATGGACGAACGTATGTCTTTACAGGAACATCTTAACAAGATTAAAGACATTCGAGATCAACTCGAAGCCATTGGTCGAACCATGGAGGAAGAAGATATGGTAGTCATCACTCTGAAAAGTCTACCAAAATCTTATCAGCACTTCATAGAAACACTCAACATTACCTCCACTAATGTTGATTTGAAGTTTCCGGAGTTATGCACCAAACTCATGCAGCAAGATCGTTGGAAACAACAATTTGGTAGTGGTGCTCCATCAGCCTCCTCAAAAAATGCTTTTGCGCCAAATATCAGTCCTCTCAGTCTTTCAGCAGAAAGATTTTTTTCAGTCTTCCGATCCTGCTAAAAAGAAAAATGTACAATGTAATTACTGTCACAAGTTCGGCCACATGAAGAAAGACTGCCGACAGAGGATTGCTTCTGAACAGAAGACACAGGGAGGGTCTCATCAGCAAGCAAATAATGCAGAACATTCCGAGCAGAAGGAATCTACCTTTTACGCCTTTATGGCTAAAAGGTCCTCAGATCATGCCCCATCTTCTGCCTGGTACATTGGCTCTGGTGCATCACGTCATTTTTCTCACAGGCGTGACTGGTTCAATGACTTCTCACCTTTCAGTGATTCTGTGGTATTCAACAGAGGTGAAGAGTACACAGTGGTTGGCAGAGGTACAATTCAGATCCAGTCTAGTGGGCGCACACTCATCTTCCTGAATGTATACTATGTTCCTGGTATGGAAATTAATCTGCTGTCTGTCAACCAGATTATGAGGAACTCTCCTCAGCTTGATGTAGTGTTCAGTGCACACAAGTGCTCCATTATTGACAGGGAGACTCGTCTTACGGTTGTTGTTGGCCTAGAGGATCATGGTCTATACAGGCTTCTTGACACTGGTGATTCTCCAGAAGTGGCTCTAGCAGCTCATGTTTCTCCCATCAACACTCTGTGGCATCAGCGATATGGGCATTGAGAGGGACTTGTGTCAGGATTACCTAATATTCAGACTCAGCAGTTGGAAGTGTGCGACGCCTGTCAAGCTGGCAAGCAACATTGGTCTTCATTCAAGGATGGAGAATCTTGGCATGCATCTAAGGTAATCCAGTTAATTCATGCTGATATTTGTGGTCCTATGAATACATCTTCAGTTACTGGTTGCAAATATTTTTTGCTTATTGTAGATGATTTCAGTAGAAAGATGTGGGTGTACTTTCTAAAACATAAATCTGATGTATTTAGTATCTTTCAGAAGTTTAAGTCCTTAGTTGAAAAGAAGTCTCGCTGTAATATCATAACTCTTAGGACAGATAACGGGGGGGGGGGGGATTTTGTTCTTCTACTTTCTCCAACTTCTGTGATACCCATGGCATCAAACACCAGTTAACTACACCCTACACTCCTCAGCAGAACAGTGTTGTCGAACGTCGCAACTGTACGATTGTTGAAATGGCTCATTCCATGTTATAATACAGGAGTGTTCCGAACAAATTTTGGGCTGAAGCAGTGTTTAATGCTGTTTATCTTCTTAACCGATCACCTACTTAGGCTATTAAGGGGAAGACTCCAGAAGAGGTTTGGTCTGGCCGTAAGCCTCAAATCAGTCATCTCAAAGTGTTTGGCTCGGTTGCATATGTTTGGATTCCAGCCGCCAAGCACTCTAAGTTGGATTCCAAAAGCCAGAAACTCATGATGACAAGGTACAGTGACCACCACAAGGCCTATAGGCTGATAGATATAAACACTGTTTGTCTTAGCTGCAGTCGGGACGTAGTGTTTCATGAAGACAGAGGATTCTTTCAGTCTCCTACTTCTGAGCAGTGCTTTGAGGATCAGCTTCACAATGTTCTTCTTCTGTTAGGTCCACCTGATGGGAGGGATGATGCAGCATCAGTATTTGATGATGCACTACCTGAGCTTCCTCCAGAAAACAATCCTCCTCTTGCTGCTCCTGTTGTTCCTGAGCCTCCTCCATCCACTCCTAATATTGGTTCTTCTACTCTCCGGCCTAAATGGTGGGCTAAAACTATTGGTGATCTCTGGGATAATGAGCTCCTTGAAGGTAGAACTTCTTGAAATAAGAGCAAACACCAGCCTACAGTAAATTTTGCTCTTATGGCTAACTTACACAGTGTTTTTGAGCCTCAAACCTATTCATAGGCTAAGGGTATACTTGAGTGGGAACAGGCTATGGAAGCGGAATCCCAAAGTCGTCAGAAGAATCACACTTGGACCCTTTCGAATCTTCCTATAGGGAAGAAGCCCATTAGCTGCAAATGGGTGTATAAAGTAAAATACAAAGCTGACGGGACCCTCGACAAGTATAAGGCTCGCCTTGTTTCTCGAGGATTCTACAGAAGGAAGGCATAGACTATGAGGAGACCTTTGCTCCTACAGCCAAGATGAGTACCATATGGCTTGTCCTTGCCTTAGCAGCTCAGTTCAATTGGAAAGTCCATTAGATGGATGTAAAGAGTGCTTTTCTGAATGGTGACTTACAGGAAGAAGTCTACATAACCTCTAGGATTCAAGGTTGTCGGTCAAGCACAGGAAGTTTGTAGATTAGTCGAAGCACTCTATGGTCTGAAACAAACCCCTCAGGCTTGGTACATGAAAATTGATAGGTACCTAACAGATCATGGTTTTCAGCGAAGTCCAGCTGATGCAAATCTATATATTAAACATACTGGTGATGATATTCTGTTTTTGGTTGTCTATGTGGATGATCTTATCATTATTAGCAATTTAGCACATTTGATCCATGGGATCAAACAGGATTTGTGCAGCACTTCTGATATGACAGATTTGGGACTTCATTACTGTTTAGGGGTGGAAGTCTGGCAGACTGAGAACAAGATCTTTCTCTCTCAGGCCAAGTATGCCAGAAATCTTGTAGACAGGTTCAGAATGCAAGATTGCAACCCTACCACGACTCCTATGGAACCAGGGCTCAAACTTTCAGCTCAGTCATCCTCACCACTTGTGGATGAAACTTTATTCAGGCAGTTAGTGGGCAGCCTCATCTACCTTACTGCCACTCGACCTGATATCAGTTTTGCAATGAGCTACATTTCACGCTTCATGACAACTCCTAAGGCTAATCATTGGATAGCAGCAAAGCGTGTGCTGCATTATGTAAGAGGCACCCCTGATTATGGACTTCTGTACAATCGGAGTTCAGATCCTACACTCAGTGGTTACATAGATTCAGACTGGGCTGGTTCGGTTGATGACCGTATATCTACAGTTGTGTATGTGTTTAGTCTTGGATCCAGCGCTGTCACATGGGCTAGTAAGAAGCAGCAGGCAGTGGCTCTCTCCTCGACAGAAGCAAAATATTGGGGAACAATTAAGGCATCTTGCGAGGTAGTTTGGCTTCGACATATGCTTGCGGATATGCATGTTTCCTAGGCAAGTCCTACTCCCTTGTTCTGTGATAATCAGGGAGTGCTCAAACTCGCCAAGAATCCAGTCTTCCATGAATGAACAAAGCATGTGGAAACTCATTGTCGCTACATTCACCGGCTTGTTGAAGACGGATCCATTCAGTTGCTATATGTTCCCACAACAGAGCAGCCAGCAGAGATCTTCACCAAGTCTCTTGGTCTTGATAAGTTTGTAAAATTCAGAGGGTCTAAAGGTGTTGTAAATAGATTGAGCATTAAGGGAAGGTATTAGAATAATGCTATTTTAGTGTTCACTGCTCATCTATGATTGTAATTAGCAGTTTCTTGTTAGAAACTTCTTGTTTCTATATTCTTAGTAGAAACTTGCTATTTCTACTTTCTTAGTAGAAACTTCTTGTTTCTGTAAATACAGTTGTACTATTTATTAAGCTTCACTGCTCATTGTAAATCAATTCAATCCATTCATTGATTACGGTTTTCTTGCATTGGATTTTTCCAGGGACATTGGTCCAAAAATAATGGTGTCATGTGGTGTGTTTGTTCTTATTTCTTTTAGTTGTTGATTTGTAATATGTTGAGCATGCACTAGTGTTTATTTTTAGTATTCACTTTGTAAATAACTTGTTAAAGAAAAATAACAAGTAGGTAGGAATAAATCAGAAAAAGTGTATGAAGGGTTTCTAAACTAAGTAAACTTAGAAACTTCAACATGGTTTTAAAGCGTGATTGTCGATCATAGGAGGACTAAAAGACATCAACCGAGCGGAGCAATAGCAGCAGAAAACAACTGTCCCGAGGTGACAGAAGTTGTTTCTAGCAGCACAGAAGCCAATAAGTGTGACGCAGAGCCAACTAGAGCCACACAGAAGAAGCCGAGAGTTGCGCAGAGCCTCAGAGAGGCCAGCGTTGCTGACATAGATGGCCATAGGGCTGACGCAGGGCATCCCAGGGTTGACGCAAACCCATCTGGGGTGATGCAGACCCAATGTGAGGTAGAGAGGGGCTGACGCAGTTCACATAGAGGCAGTTGCTGGAGTTTAGAAGGCTGCAGAAATATTGCAGAGTGGAGCTGGTGAGGTACTGTAGTCAGAACAGTACCTGACAGAGCAGGGCTAGAGGAGTTGTACCGAGGGTTTCTAGCCGAGGAACCTGGATCAACAGTGGAGTTGCACAAGACGATCAGAGTAGGGGGCATCTCGACAAGCGGCAAAAGGATTTCCAGGAGGGAAATTAGGACTCAGAGGGAGTCCAAAAGAGAACTTCTAGACGGGAAATAGAGACTCAGAGGAGTCGAACAGAGAACTTCCAGGAGGGAAGTAGAGGAGCGTCATGGCACTACATGGGGTAAGAGACCAGGATAGACTAGACGGAGCATCGAACTTCGTAGTCTAGAAGGCCAGAATCTTATCAGTGCTTGATAGGAATCGTGTCAAGAACTTCGTCTTGAAGGTTATAGCTATCCCAACGAACCCCAATGATAACGACAAGTACAAAGAGGCGATGGCAAGAACCAAGTGCATTATCCTTAACGGGGTCAAGGATCATGTGGTACCACATAAAGCCGAGAAGGAAACGACAATTGAGATGTGGGAGGCTCTCAAGAAATTGTACCAGCATACTTCTGTGCAGAGAAGAATGCTGCTCAAGAACCAGATGAGGTCATATCAGATGAAGAAGGGTCCAGTTGACTGCTATAGGAGCGACACCAGATTAGGAGCTTATGGTGAGGACAACGCTGAATGTTGTCTCAGAAGATTGGGAAGTGTTTGTCCGGAGTATCCTTAGCAGAGGGACTCTCCCACCTTGGGACGAGATGTGGGTAGCGCTTCGCAAGGAAGAGATCAGACGATAATCGAAGACAGGTCGCAGCAACAAAGGGATCAAGGTCAAGCAAGAGGAGGAGGATGTGGCCCTAGCATCTGAGGGAAAGCAAGAGAAGCAAAAGAAGAAAGATCTCTCCGAGATCAAGTGCTTCCACTGTGGGGAGATGGGTCATTATGCGACCTAGTGCCCAAGGAAGAAGAGTAAGGGAGAGTCTTCCGAGACTAAGGCAGCGCCAACACGGGCAGAGAAGGAACTTTTGATAAACGATGACTATGCCATGAGTGCACACGTGCCACATGAGCGGAAGTGGGGAGACATCGAGCTGTAGTCAGGCGGACTACAGGCGACGAGGATATGATCCTTGAGGAACCCAACCTCTTGGATTAGACCTTGTTATGGGAGCCCCGTCGAGGAGTAGCAGGACTGGCTGAGTGGGTAGAGATGGATGCAGATGGAGCAACAGAGAGAGCTACAGTGCAGGAGTCCTGAGACAGTGCAGAGCTTGCAAGCTGCAGCAGTGCGACAGGCACAGGAGTGTTGCACCAGTGCGAGAGGCATAGGAGTGTTGCACTAGTGCAGGATGGCACAGAGAGGTATGCAACGGTGCAAGATGCAAGGAGTTGTTGCAGCAGCGCAGAGGTCAGAGAGGGAGAACTTGCTAGCGGCAGAGGGAGCTTCAGCATCAGAGGGTGTTTCTAGCCCAACAGGGAGGTCAGTTGGGAGATCAGGTACTTACTTCTCAGTAACTGAGTCGCAGTGCAGTAGTGGGCAGCATGATGCAACATGATGAGCAGAGGTGTAGTGCAGATGCAGTGTTGGGAGAAAGGACCAGCAATAGCACAGATGCAAAGGGAGTTGCAGTGCAGATGCAGTGCTGGGAGGAAGGACCAGCAACAGCACGGATGTAGAGGGAGCTGTCATACAGATGCAGCAGTGGCAATGGCAGAACCATGGGCAACAGTATAGGAGGCAGCAGTGCAAAGGATATTTGGCAGGAAGGCCTAGCATTAGCACAGGTACCAATGCCATATGATCAGAGTAATACTCAGTAAGGATGATCAAAGTAATACTCAGTAAGGAGTATTGCTAGAGCACAGTCCTCGCTAAGAGGGAGTGTTGATTTGGGGTAGCATCGGATGTGCTCCAGCCACAAATTTGGTGGAGAGGTTGGGGCACATGAGATTTCCAATACCAGAAAGAGTTTGGGCAGATTCTAAACAGATCAGGAGATATTAAAATAGTTAATATTTTTAACGGAGTCCCTAAAGTCTAAACTTGGGGAAAATAAAATATTAATGTGTATTAATATGAATCTGTGTTAGAATGGTCCAAAAGACATGGATCAAGCCAAATCTAATCTTAGCCATTGATTAGGGACTTAATCTCGGTTGTTGAGATGTCAACAAGAAAAGTATAAGAGGAGGATTGAGGGTCACTTGGAGAGCACACCAGAGTGATTAGTCATTCTATTCTCTAGAGCGGGGTTTGCTAAGAGAGATAGAATTAGTGACCGGGAGAGAAGCTGAGGGGCATTGAGTACAGAGAAACAGAGAAGGCAGAGATTATGCCGGGAGAGCAGCACAGGAACCAAGGAGAGTAACGCGGATCCAACAAGGGTTCACACAGAGGCAGCGAAGTGTTGCGCAGAGCACCAGAGAGGCCAGCGTGTCCGACATAGGGCCTCCTGGGGGAGCACCAGAGAGGCCAGCGTGTCCGACATAGGGCCTCCTGGGGTTGACGGAGGCCAAGAAACGCTGACGCAGGGCTAGCGTGAGACAGAGAGGGGCTGATACAGTCCAAATTGGGCAGACGCTAGGGTTGCAGAGCAGTTTTGTGCTAAGGAGCTGGAAGGATTTTCCAAGGTTTCAACCATGAGATTCCTCTCAAACTGTGAGGTATAGCTGCTAAGAAAAGTCTCTGTTGGGTAGGCCAGTTTCGACACCCAGATTGTACTCTGATATTGCTTAATAAGAATACACTCATATAGTTGCACCAATTTTCCCGCATTAGGTTTTTCCGGGGACATTGGTCCAAAAATAATGGTGTCATGTGGTGTGTTTGTTCTTGTTTCTTTTAGTTGTTGATTTGTAATATGTTGAGCATGCACTGGTGTTTATTTTCAATATTTACTTTGTAAATAACTTGTTAAAGAAAAATAACAAGTAGTTAGGAATAAATAAATAAAAGTGCATGAAGGGTTTCTAAACTAAGTAAACTTACAAACTTCAACACTATAGATTTGTCCTTCGATATTGCTTAGGTAATCTAGATCTTTGTCCCTTGTTGCCCCTTGCATTCTTCCTTGTACCTTGCACACTTGGATAAAGTCCCGCTTCACTCAATCACTGGGATCTCACTATCTCCTATCTCTTATGCTCAAAGATGTGTCTTCTCTCTTAACCTAGACTTCCATTTGTATGTTTGAGTTATTGAGCAAATCCACAACCCTAATTCCTGAAGTGATTGACAGTTGAGATTAGATCCCAACATTACTTGAGATCAATGGTTGAGATTCATCTAATTCACTAATGCAAATAATCTTTGGATTTCATTAGATTACCTTGCTTTTTCTTATAAAAGGAAATTACTTTAATAATTCCTTTAATTAAAGTAATTTCTAATGTTAAGAGTCCTTTAAACGACTTCCACACATCTAGACACAGACCTATGTAGAAGTACCTACCTAATGCTACTATCATCACCAAATATCACAAATCTAAAAAGGACCTTTAATTTCTCTAATACAATGAGCCTGTTAAAGTCAATGATGCATTAAGACTTGCATTCATGTGACTTCCAATAGATAGCCAAAAGCATCCATTGTAATCGTATAAAGATATCCAACAAATAACCAAGATAATTGTAGAGATATTAAGCCAGCAAGCACCCTTTCCAGATGGAATGATACAATGCCATTGACTCCAATAGCACATGGTTCACACTGACTTATGCAAAAGCCTATGAGAAGAGTGTATCTTCAAAATGGTGAAAAATACAATGAAATCATAGCCGATCCAACATGTTAAGAATGAAGTCCTATTCACTTTGAACATAATATTTATCCAAATCAATCTTTGAAAGGACCTTTTGCTTACACTTCCAAGCACACCCAAGGCCTTCCTGTGTAGTGATAAATTTACCATCAATAAACCCTATTTACTACCTACAAACAATCTCTTATAACATTTTTAAGAAAGAATTTCATAATCCCAACATTAACCAACTCTTCATATCACCTCCCTTGATAAGTAGACACCTTTAAATTGTCAAATGGAATGCTACAATGCCATAGACTCATAACACGCCATTCACACTGACTTGTGCAAAATCTTGCGAGAAGAGTATCTTGCCAAAATGATGATAAATATGGCCAAATCCTAACCAATCCAACATGTTGAGAATGAAGACTAATTCACTTTGATCATAAGCTTTATCAAATCAATCTTTAGAAGGACCTTTTTCATAGTCTTCCAAGCACACTCAAGCCATTCCCATGCAACAATAAGATTATATAGGATAAACTTGACATCAATAAAACTTATATGCTCCCTACAAACTACCTTGACTAACCAACAACCAAATCCTCCTAGCTAGGGCTTTTGCTTGAATTCATAAGAGACATTCGATAGCATGAAGGGATGCCACAGACCCACCAAATCTCTTTTGACACTTTTAAGAAAGAATTTTATCAGCCCAACATTAACCAACTCCCTTAATAGCTTCTTAGCACACTTTCCAATAAGCAAGTCCCACAACATGTCACATATGAAAATCAAATATAACTCGAAAACCATCAAGGCTTGATGATTTTTCATTCTTAAGTTCCTTCGTGACTACCTCCAATTCATCTATGGGATAAACAAACATGTTTATCATGACATTGCAAGAATATTCTACAAGCATATAAAGATATACTAAGAAATAAAAGATTAATAAGAATTTATATTACAATGAGCTTTGTGGCAATGTGCTTATATGCATTGATTGCTCACAAGGTGAAGCGGTGTGGCCTTGAACCTTTCAATAGTATTATTATTATTATTACCATGTTAATTAATTTCCATTCCCTTAAAGAATGCTTTATCCCTAAGGCGTAATAAATAGGACTCTCTCTAGTCGAGCATACTTTCTTGGCGTCATCAATTGTCTGTCTAGCTTTAGGGGTTTGAGTTGGTTCCAATTTCGACTGTTGGCAATGTTCCTTAGTAGTACATGAACCATATTTTGAAGCCTTTTGACCTAGTTGTTTAACATGATACCTTGATGTTCCTCGGTAATACTTCGCTTGCTTCCATTTTTGTAAGTTCCTTTGTGTTGCCCCTTTTTTCATTATGTGCAATTCACTTTTCTTGTGACAGAAACTTTCAATCTCATATAATTTATTAAATTCCATGAACTATTATTTTCTTGGATCCTAGGTCTAATAAACAATCTTCAAATGAGGTAGAATATATCTTGTAGTCAATTCTTGTATTTGGTCTTTTTGAGTAATAGTTGTTTTTTATACACTTCTTCATTTATATTCTTTGATGTGCATGAGATTGATGCTAGTGATACTTTTTTCATTGCTTCGTTATTGATTTGTTAGTATTTCAATACTTACTTCATGATTTCTAAAGAAAACTTGGCCTTTATGGCAAATTTCTATAGGTTGAGGACTCTACTATGAATTCATCTCCTTTTTCAATTAGTAGATCAATCTCTTCTCTACACTAATTGACTATCCTTGACGTTTTGTCCTTGTTAGAGTCGAAATTGATTTCATTAGCTAGGTTCAAGTTTCTTATTTCATTTTCATCCACTATATTTGAATAGTGTAATGACTTGTCTTCATATAGAAGTTCCATACCATCTCCCATCACACTTGCAACGATTATTTCCCTTCTTTATTAATTCCAACCACCATCTTTTGGGCTCTTCTATTGATTTGTCAATTGTTTCACACCATACCTTTGGTGTATTTTCTATTAATCTATCAAATTATCTCCTAGTTCATTTTGTGATTTCTAAATCAGAGGCATAACTTGCATGGCACTATTGCCTTCATTTTCATCATGATGAACCACTAATAGGTTTTTATCACTAACCATTTCGCTAATGGCCTTCTTCCTTGTAGGACCCAATTTTTAAACCCAAATTTACATATATAATGTATATTAAGTTTAATTTCTTTTTCTTTGGAAAAAATGTAATATTTTATGTATAGCTTTTCAAGGTCAAAAATTAAAAGGTGCAACCCTTAGGTGCATTGAAGGATCATGTGTTACTAAGGGAACTGTTGAAATAATAACATTGAATTTCAATGTTCCACAGGTATGTGTCTCCCAGGGTGGGGTGCACACACCCCACACTTCCCACTCACCTAAGACGAGGGGACACCTGGGGAAACGTTTTCCCATGTCTCCCTCTTGGGGAGACATGGGGAGACACAGGGGGGAATGTTTCCCCAATGTGGGGGACGCATCTCCCCAAAAGGTGTACTTTTGGGCACACCCCCTCAAAGGGGGATGCCTAGGCACACCCCTTTTGATAGGGGATGCCCAGAATAACCCCGTTTGAGTTTCAAGAATTTTGGATGGGGACGTCTAATATTCAAGCCTATGGCCTTATTATTGCTATGAAATTCATGGTAATGTTAAATTCTTAAAGTGACATTCTCCTTTATCTTTCATTTCCATCTTTTTACTTAAATTTTTAACATTACCATGAAATGAATCGGGATGTTTGAGAGTGGTTCAAACCTCATTGGATTTCATCTGGAGAAAATAGAATTTTAGGTCGCACTCAAAATCTAGCAAACTTAACAGTGTTTTAGGATTTCAGGATCGGGGGATTGCAACGTTACCATTGGATTTTGTCATGTATGAGGGCATGGAACTAGTATTTAATCAAGAGCACCAAGCCCTCTATGTACCTTGATGTTAGTGGCATTGGCTGTCGAACTCCTCTATCATGACCCTACTAAAAATGTACCCATCACTCAAACAAAATCTTGACTAGACATGCTATATTTTTTCCATCTTATTTTAATGCTTAGAGGTGATATTGATGACCAAGATCCCAATATAGGTAATTATTCTAATGATATGCAGGTATCTATTGTAACATGATTTTTTTGGATGCTAGAGACCATCTAGGGCCTATTTGTTGATATATTTTCGGTTCAGAGATGGATTGCACTTGGTGCTAGTTTGGTTATGTGCACCCTTACATGCTATATAAAAGAGAATTTTTTCTTATTTGTGTATAAAATGGTTTGGATTCATATGGATGCACATTAATATATATGTTTTTCTTTAAAATTTGAATATTTTGGGTGTTTTTGGTCGACTGGTTTTTTGGTCCAATGTTTTTACCAGTTCTCAGTTCAAAGGGTTTTTTTGTTCGATCATCGCTTCGGTTTTGATAACAATGGTATCTACTATAGTATATCTTGGTTAATACTAATTAAATTCTAGAATGCTCAATGATCAATTTAATGTTTAAATCAATGTAAATTCTAGAATGATGAAAGATGAATAAGCATCAATGCAGATTCTAGAATGGTGAATGATGAATATGAATCAACGTATTTCAGTATTGAATCTCGTGGTGTATGGATGAATGATGAGTATGAAAGATGTATGAAAGATAAATATGGATCAGTGTATTTCATTATTTAATTCAATTATGTATGGATGAATATATTTATGCTTTCATTATTGAATATGAATTTGAATTTTAGGGGGTCAGGGAGATGTCGGGGTATATAATTTTTTTTTAATTTATATATAATATATATATATATATATATATATATATATATATATATGTCGGGGTATATAATTTTTTAAGATATATATATATATATATCTTTATATATATATATATATATTATATATCTTAAAAAAATTATTATACCCGACATATATATATATATAATATATATATATATATATATATATCTTAAAAAAATTATATACCCCGACATCTCCCTGACCCCCTAAATTTCCCTAAAATGTGAGCATACTCGCACACGCCTCCCCTGTGCATCCCCTCGCACCCGCGTCCCGCCCCCCATCCTAGAGTCCTGGTGGAACATTGGTAAATTTGCATCAAAAAAATAAATAGGAAATCACCATAAGACAACAAAAAATACAATCATTATAACTTGGAACAAGCACTAGAATTTTCAACCTGGGGATGAATTTGGCCCCCCTAAAAATGGCTACTCTACATTCAGCCTTGGAAATTTCTTGACCTTCGGTCCTCCACTTGCAAAAATTTGAACTCTACCTATATGATTGTGCCCTAGGAAAATTTCAGCGCCCTTTCTCACACAACATTGGCTGGAAATATCAACCTCTCCTCACAATCTCAAGCTACTCCATAAACCCATCCACTGTCTTCCAAATCTCGACCCCCTTCAGAAATCTTAGCCCTCTCTCAAATTCTCCTTCAAAAAATCCGTTACATAACTTTTCTCTTTCTCCTAAGTCACTCAAGCCTCTCACTCATGAGAAAATCACTTCCTACAATGCAATTGTGTATCTCCATCCTCTCTCTTAGGTTCTCTTTATAATTTCAAATTGATCAAAATCCCTAACCCTCAATCTCCAAAGTGATAAATGGCTAGGATTTAATCCGAAGCCACTTAGATTAATGGTTGAGATTAGATCTAAATCACTTAAATAATTAAATTATTTATCCTTCAAATTTTCTCAATTAGCCAACATTAATCAATTAAATTAATTAATGTGATTTTCCTACATTAAAACTTAGGAAAGAAATCACATTACTTGCTCCTCTCGAACAAGCACCTAAAGAGGAATTCTCTCCTACATGTTAGACACTTAAGCCTATGTAGAAGACCTTTCAATGCTATAAAATCAACACTCCTTCCTAGAAAGGAAGGGATTCTCCACCACCCCTAACTTGTCCCTATAGAACAAATTTTTCCTTCAACAAGGGCTTGGTGAGAATGTCTGCCACCTACTCATTTCTAGATACGTATTTCAATCTCACAACACATGTTATGAATATAATTCATAACTAAATAAATAAAATAAATGTAAATATTAAATAATCAAATATGGATTGGGTTAAATAGTCATTAAATTAATTGAAAAGGCATGTCTAAAAGACACGCCCAGTCACGAAAGGACACTTGCTTAAGTATACATATGCGGGTCCTCATTGTAACATTCATCACTTATACATTTATATATATAATAAATTATTATTATTATTAAATACCTCTTGTGTATTTTTACATTCATATGTTCAAGCTATCAGTTTGTATGCTTCAGCGGTATTAGAGCCATGGCACACTATATAATCATGTGGATCTTTGAACATTGTTTGCCGCACAATGTGCCATTACGTTTACATCCTGATTGCATTTAGCAGTTTAATAAAATTCAAGGAGCATTTCAGCGTTTAGAAAAATCATATGCAGAAGTTAAAGCATGTCGAAAGGAAATCGATAATAAGGAAGATGATAGCGATGGTGAAAAGAAACAAGTTGAAGTTGGTCTTGATATGGATGAAAATGATATAGATCAAGATGATGATTCTGATGAAGCTGGTCTTGATATGGATGAAAATGATATAGATCAAGATGATGATCCAAATGAAGTTGATATTGATATGGATGGGAATGATACAGATGAAGATGATTATCCAGATGAAGATGATGAAGATGTGAGGATCACTGATTCTAATGATAAAAAGGAAATGAAAATCATTGATTCTGATAATGGTGTTGAAGAGGGAAATGAAAGGAATGGAGAGATAAGAAGTGGAGGAAATGAATCTAAGGACATAAATAGAGTTGTTGATGATGATGATGCAAAGATTACTCATTCTAATCATGAAAAGGAAGTAGAAATGGCTAATTCTGATAATGGAGATGAGTAAGATTTAGATAGCACAAATAGTTACAGTGGAAGTGTTGTGGAAAGGGACTTGCCAAAGCTTCGGTTTTTGCTATTACCTTCCAAAATATCCCAATATCCAAAAAATAGCAGACCTCTCCCCTTTCTCAAAATCTCTCCTATCATATTGTCCTTACCTCAGACTATCTATGTTAGCAGCTCTAGCACTAGCATTAAAGCAGAGCTAGATTCAGCCGAAGCTGAGTCACATAATTCTCCAAATAATCAGACCATGTGGAAACACATTACAAAGAGGAAGGTGGCAATGTGTGTTAGTTGTGTTGCGAATAATTACAGAGGTCCGCAAATTCAGCAGGATTGTGCTTCTCTAATCGCAATTGAGGAAGAATTGGAAAATGCTATTCCCAAAGCAGAAGGGATGGTTGAGAGTAACTATGGAAATCTACATAAAGTTAGATCGAAGAGGAGCAGATGAACTGACAAAGGGGTACATTTTTTGGCTACAGTAATAAAAATGAAAATGGAGATCCTTAATGGTGCTTGGGAGGAAGATCCAGATGGTATAGCACTTGCAGATGTTATCAACGGGAATCTTCCATACAAAATAAGGATTTTCAGCATTCTTCTGGTGAATAAGAGATTCGATGCAAGAAATGATTGTAATAGTCAAAAATATGTGTATCTTCTTCCAGCTAAAGTTGTAGGCATTGGCAATTCCAACATTCCTAAAGAAATACAAAGTCATGTCAAAGAATTCATAGATACATTGTAGTTGTTTAAGGGGAGGCATCCTTTTCACAATTACACTATCCGTACTGAGTATAGAAAGTGTTCACCCAAGAGTCTTATTAACATATCTAGACCAAATTATTTAGTTCAGAAAGGATCCAACCTGAAATCAAAGTCTAGTTCATAAATTGAAGCGCAACGTTTAATAGAGCTTTAGGAAAGAGAATGCAGAAGATCTGCGAGGTCGTCTCAATACCTCTTCCTTGTGTCTTCTACCCATTCACCCTCCCTGCTTATCACTATATCCAACGTCAAGGGTAGAAATCCAGCAACATTCTCCCCCATAGATATACATGTGTTTCTATTTGCAGCAACAACTTGGAGCAGTTAGATTTTATGTGGGTAGTACTCAGTTTTTGGCGAAGTGACCTTATCTCCAAGGCCAGTTCTGATTCTCTTATGCTTCTGCCACGACATGTCGCCAATTTTACGCTACCTCCATTTTCAAATGGTGTGTCCAATCAAAATGGTCATATGATGGTTTTATGCTGCCTCCACCATCAAATGGTGTGTCCAGTCAAAATGGTTATATGATATAGTGGCCCCGATACATAAATTCGACCCACTAACTTGGTTTTATGTTGCCTCTATCAGACCATCATTCTTTCTATGGTCAATCGATACACTCAAACAACATGCCCATTCAATCTCCGTCCTCCACCCTCCGCCATTATTCCACAAAATTTCTACCTCGTCATACCCTACCTTCTCACTGTCCCAACACCGATATTCGTTAGAAAAAAAAACATAACAAAACGCAGCGTTGTCGTCTACTTCTCCTATCGTCAAGCATGGCGTCTACAAGGTCAACGGGTTCCGTCGATGTTGCCGTCCACTCCTATCATCAAGCATGGCATCCAAAAGGTCACAAATCTGGCAACTGTTCAGACTTGGATCATTGCACTTAATTTTTATTAATTAAGATACAGATAACATAAACCATACGGAAAATATATATATATATATATATAATATATATATATATATATATATATTATATATATATATATATTAATTCAATTAAAAAAAACACAACAAAAATTAGAGTAAAAAAAAAATTAGAGTTATAAAAAAAAATTCAAGGGAATATTACTGATGAGCTAAGTCATAGGACACGTCCTCCAAGGTCCCGTGTCCCGTATTTGACATGTTGGACACGAAAACAGCCCTAAAACGCGTCGAAAATGTTTTTCATCGTGTCCTATAAAACGTAAAACGTATTCGGGCGTTTTAGTCGTGTCCTCCTCCTAGAAAACGAGTATTTGGTTTATAGAAAACGTTGCCCTAACGTTTTTCCTCTGGTTGAATACGTACCCCATGAAATTACTAGTTTAAAGCCCACGCAATTAGATTTTCGGGGTTCTTTTCCTATTTTCCTCCGTCGTTTTCCATCGCCGTCGCTCTCCATCGTTGTATATTCATCGTGTGGCGCTGTTGTGTGGAACCAAGTGTGGACTGAGTGTGGAGCCGAGTGTGCGGCATTCAGGAAAACCGTTTGGTGTTGTTTGGTCGCAAGCTCGCAGCATGTGTGACATTTGGAAACTTGGCACTTAGCAAGATGCAGCGTGTGTGCACTGTGAGGTCTCCCAGTTAGGTAAACCATGGCCCGTAAACCATATGGTTAATGGCACTGCCGCACCGTGGCCCAAAAAGCATAAAACTCGTCTTAGAAACCATCAATCAAATGTCTTGTGCAATATTTTATTCAACAAATATAACGCAGGTTCTTGCTAATGCAAAAAAAATAATCAAAGAAAATCGGAGTCAAATAATGAGGAAACATATTCACTAAACTGTTATTAATATTCTCTGTTTCTTCTTGAATATTTTGGTTGTCTCCTCTACTGTTTTAACTTCAAATTGTATTCTTTATCATAACATCATCAAAGATACTTTTGTTCAAAGTGTTTTCTATTCACTCAGTTCACTATTTTATGCTACAGTGCTCATTGTACAAGGAGCTCCTCTCCAGTAATCAATAAAATGGCACAAGTGTTCTTTTTCAACCTGAGCCTTCTGAAACTCTGTTGAAATCTGCATATACGAATTAGAAATTTAGAACAAATCAATGCACAATGAAACCCTCAAACCAGGTGGACTTTCTGTCATGCTCAACACTCTTAAATAAACATTCATTTCTTCATTTACACATAGATAAAAAAACAACACTTCAACACGGAAAGACTACCAGGCTGCTCAGGATTCAATGGCCCAAGGATGTCTATCCCCCACCAGGGCTGCTTTCCAAGAAATCTGAAAGAGGAGGATTTGGCTACAAAGCAAGTAAACCTCCTCCCAAGTTGACTAAGTAAACACAAAAAATCAGAATACATGTTCGAGGGTCTCATTCTTTTCACAGATGAAACACTTGGATGGAGAAATTCACATGGCTTGCAGTCTGAGGCCAAAAGCAAGGCATCGCATCATATCAGATAAGACAAATTTTGACTTCTTTGGCTCAATAAAAGGCTTTCATAATGAAGGAATTTGAAAGAGGCCAATCTTTTGCTTAGACCTGATGTGCCGAATCTTATTAAGTATGATATTTATTATTAAAGCTTGGCTTTGAACAGAGATAAAAATATCCAACAGCATGTTTTTTTTCAAAGGCCATGAACAGGTTTCAATGCCAATCATGACCAGTACCAAGCTATGATATTCCTACTTATTTTGTATCTCCTCTTTTGTATTTTCCAGTGGCATTCTCTTAGGAGTCAGTATCTACTATCTATGTAAACACTGAACAATAATACATTTTGATTTTGATGACTTAATGGAAAATCTGCATTTTAATTGTTTATGGTTTTAATATCTAAGTTCTAAATTTATAGTTAGTACTTAGTAGTTTCTTATGTGCTTGTAAGTTGTACATGAACAATGAACATTGAATATTCAAGAATCAAGACCAAGCATATCACATTCTAATTTCTAAACAGTAAATTCTGATTCTATTTATTTTTTTAAAATGAACTATGAACTTTGAAGTAACTATATTTTAATTTGATTAGATAAGCGGCAGCCTGCAATTTAATATGTATAAAAAACTATATTTTATATATATAAAACGTGTCCCTCGTGTCCTGTTTCCGGGTCGCTGCGTTTCATATTGAATACACTCGTATTTACGTGTCCTCCGTGTTTCGTGTCCTCGTATCATGTGACTTAGCTAATGACCTATATGACTAGAGGATGGCCAAATTATATACATTGAGACGACAGACACTAAGTGAAGAAAATCCACAACATTAAAGCTTTGAGGACAAAACTT